>JAWNNI010000192.1:0-142469 GCA_035043065.1 Hirtodrosophila confusa
CACATACACATACACATACACATACACATACACATACACATACACATACACATACACATACACATACACATACACATACACATACACATACACATACACATACACATACACATACACATACACATACACATACACATACACATACACATACACATACACATACACATACACATACACATACACATACACATACACATACACATACACATACACATACACATACACATACACATACACATACACATACACATACACATACACATACACATACACATACACATACACATACACATACACATACACATACACATACACATACACATACACATACACATACACATACACATACACATACACATACACATACACATACACATACACATACACATACACATACACATACACATACACATACACATACACATACACATACACATACACATACACATACACATACACATACACATACACATACACATACACATACACATACACATACACATACACATACACATACACATACACATACACATACACATACACATACACATACACATACACATACACATACACATACACATACACATACACATACACATACACATACACATACACATACACATACACATACACATACACATACACATACACATACACATACACATACACATACACATACACATACACATACACATACACATACACATACACATACACATACACATACACATACACATACACATACACATACACATACACATACACATACACACATACACATACACATACACATACACATACACATACACATACACATACACATACACATACACATACACATACACATACACATACACATACACATACACATACACATACACATACACATACACATACACATACACATACACATACACATACACATACACATACACATACACATACACATACACATACACATACACATACACATACACATACACATACACATACACATACACATACACATACACATACACATACACATACACATACACATACACATACACATACACATACACATACACATACACATACACATACACATACACATACACATACACATACACATACACATACACATACACATACACATACACATACACATACACATACACATACACATACACATACACATACACATACACATACACATACACATACACATACACATACACATACACATACACATACACATACACATACACATACACATACACATACACATACACATACACATACACATACACATACACATACACATACACATACACATACACATACACATACACATACACATACACATACACATACACATACACATACACATACACATACACATACACATACACATACACATACACATACACATACACATACACATACACATACACATACACATACACATACACATACACATACACATACACATACACATACACATACACATACACATACACATACACATACACATACACATACACATACACATACACATACACATACACATACACATACACATACACATACACATACACATACACATACACATACACATACACATACACATACACATACACATACACATACACATACACATACACATACACATACACATACACATACACATACACATACACATACACATACACATACACATACACATACACATACACATACACATACACATACACATACACATACACATACACATACACATACACATACACATACACATACACATACACATACACATACACATACACATACACATACACATACACATACACATACACATACACATACACATACACATACACATACACATACACATACACATACACATACACATACACATACACATACACATACACATACACATACACATACACATACACATACACATACACATACACATACACATACACATACACATACACATACACATACACATACACATACACATACACATACACATACACATACACATACACATACACATACACATACACATACACATACACATACACATACACATACACATACACATACACATACACATACACATACACATACACATACACATACACATACACATACACATACACATACACATACACATACACATACACATACACATACACATACACATACACATACACATACACATACACATACACATACACATACACATACACATACACATACACATACACATACACATACACATACACATACACATACACATACACATACACATACACATACACATACACATACACATACACATACACATACACATACACATACACATACACATACACATACACATACACATACACATACACATACACATACACATACACATACACATACACATACACATACACATACACATACACATACACATACACATACACATACACATACACATACACATACACATACACATACACATACACATACACATACACATACACATACACATACACATACACATACACATACACATACACATACACATACACATACACATACACATACACATACACATACACATACACATACACATACACATACACATACACATACACATACACATACACATACACATACACATACACATACACATACACATACACATACACATACACATACACATACACATACACATACACATACACATACACATACACATACACATACACATACACATACACATACACATACACATACACATACACATACACATACACATACACATACACATACACATACACATACACATACACATACACATACACATACACATACACATACACATACACATACACATACACATACACATACACATACACATACACATACACATACACATACACATACACATACACATACACATACACATACACATACACATACACATACACATACACATACACATACACATACACATACACATACACATACACATACACATACACATACACATACACATACACATACACATACACATACACATACACATACACATACACATACACATACACATACACATACACATACACATACACATACACATACACATACACATACACATACACATACACATACACATACACATACACATACACATACACATACACATACACATACACATACACATACACATACACATACACATACACATACACATACACATACACATACACATACACATACACATACACATACACATACACATACACATACACATACACATACACATACACATACACATACACATACACATACACATACACATACACATACACATACACATACACATACACATACACATACACATACACATACACATACACATACACATACACATACACATACACATACACATACACATACACATACACATACACATACACATACACATACACATACACATACACATACACATACACATACACATACACATACACATACACATACACATACACATACACATACACATACACATACACATACACATACACATACACATACACATACACATACACATACACACACATACACACATACACATACACATACACATACACATACACATACACATACACATACACATACACATACACATACACATACACATACACATACACATACACATACACATACACATACACATACACATACACATACACATACACATACACATACACATACACATACACATACACATACACATACACATACACATACACATACACATACACATACACATACACATACACATACACATACACATACACATACACATACACATACACATACACATACACATACACATACACATACACATACACATACACATACACATACACATACACATACACATACACATACACATACACATACACATACACATACACATACACATACACATACACATACACATACACATACACATACACATACACATACACATACACATACACATCACATGCACATACACATACACATACACATACACATACACATCACATACACATACACATACACATACACATGCACATACACATACACATACACATACACATACACATACACATACACATACACATACACATACACATACACATACACATACACATACACATACACATACACATACACATACACATACACATACACATACACATACACATACACATACACATACACATACACATACACATACACATACACATACACATACACATACACATACACATACACATACACATACACATACACATACACATACACATACACATACACATACACATACACATACACATACACATACACATACACATACACATACACATACACATACACATACACATACACATACACATACACATACACATACACATACACATACACATACACATACACATACACATACACATACACATACACATACACATACACATACACATACACATACACATACACATACACATACACATACACATAGCACATACACATACACATACACATACACATACACATACACATACACATACACATACACATACACATACACATACACATACACATACACATACACATACACATACACATACACATACACATACACATGCACATACACATACACATACACATACACATACACATACACATACACATACACATGCACATACACATACACATACACATACACATCAATACACATACACATACACATACACATACACATACACATACACATACACATACACATACACATACACATACACATACACATACACATACACATACACATACACATACACATACACATACACATACACATACACATACACATACACATACACATACACATACACATACACATACACATACACATACACATACACAGGCAGCAGGCAGTCCATGAAGGTGGTGGTCTAAATGTGGAGTATATGTATGTATGTACATACCTGCTACCATCAAGTAAACCACAATTAGAGTTGCCAGTCTTTGGGAACGTTTTGCACCAAAATTTTCAACGTGGCAGGTCCCATATGTTGCGTATCTGTTCGGGTGGCACCTGCCGCTTCGGGTCGTGAGATCGAGCGCAGTGTAGTGGCAGATCCCACCCACGATTGAGAAAGCTCATAGGTTATGACAAGACGACTGCAACTTTTTGGCTCCATCTGCGCATGTACGTCACAAGTCATGAAATTCAGCGCGCGCTTTTGAATTTGTTCGAAAATCACTGATTTTTTTAGTATATCGGCTCGTGTGGCTGTAATTCCAGTCCGATTTTGAAAATCTTGCCAGCATAATGTAGGGAAATTCATACCGCGTCGATTGATAGGCTATAGGACTGGCAACATTTTCTAACTTCAAATACTTATTACTTAAAAAGTATGGCACCTACAGAGCGCTATAACCTATGAATTCCATGACTTGTGACGTCACAGGTTTGGTCGCCAAATAACGGCGACTAACGGACATGCGCATGGCGTAACCTACTGTCTCTCAATCGTGGATCCCACCAAGTTTGCAGATGCTTAGCGACCGCCGAGTCGAGAGCAACAATAATGTTTGCATGCGTGCATACATACATACATATGTATATGTATGTATGTATGCATATGCACGAGAATTGTTTTCGTTTATTTGCTATTTCGATGGTTTGGCCAGCCACGACGGGCATGCATGCGAAGATCATTGAGTCTGCATAAAATACCCTGTACATCAAATTGTTTTTTTAGTACCTAGTATTATGGGTAGAATTGTTGTTGGTAGAATTTGTCCTTCAAATAACATAAATTGACAGTGTCCATTTAAATAGCACAGACATAACAGCTTTTATGTTAAATAAAAATAGTAAAACTAACATAAATACTTCCAGGTTCCCCAATATACATAAAATTGATAGTGTCCATTTAAATTACATATACAATTATATACATATACAATTATATAAAAAATTCCAGGGTATGCATTCACCGACTCACAAGTGGTCTAGCAACCAAATCTTATGCTAGGCACATGTACACATACGGATGCATGTGGGTGTACAAGAAATAAAATCGACAAGCGCGCTTATGAAAAATAAGCTCGCCCTGAACGATATTCGTTTCGAACAATAACGCACTTGTGTAGTAGGATAAATACATAAATAAATACTGACAGCTAGCCGGCGTTACCCCACCGACGAGAAGCTAATGTGTAACAGGAGTGCTCAGAACATAAGGCACTGGGTAAGAAAAAAATATATATATATATAATAAAATTTCGACTATCAAAAAATTTTAATTTCAATAAAAATAAAAACCAAAGAAACACAAAAATGGTTGTAATGGTTGTATTAAGATAAATTCGAAAAAATAAATTAAGCAAAAACCTGTTTTAAGATTAATATTTGAGATTATAGAATTTGTAAAATACGTTATATAACACATGATATAATTTACATATGATAATGACGTCTTTATAAGAAATTTGGATCAGGGGATCAAACTGTCAGGATGGCCGAGTTGTAGTAGGATAAATACATATGCACTCACATACTTTTTATACATTATTGTCGTAAACTAGTAATGGTCACATTGACAATACTCTGTAATTAACATAACATTAAGTTAACTGTAAGCGCGAACTGGAATGTAAAGAGATCGAGCGTCATTGCTTTGCGTGCGCCGTGAAATAAAGAACGAATATACATACATACAGCAAAGTAAAGGTCGGCATTTTAAATAAAGCGATTTCAATAAGTTTAAAGTTATAAAACTAAAGCGGTGGCTATCAATTTTGGGCCAGCAAACGAGCGGCACCAAAGCAAAACTTATAGTGCGATTAAATAGAATTGCGCCGGTTAATTTTGGTGAAATATCAAATATAGACAATAACGGTGAAAATTTCCGAGAAATTTTGTACAACATGGCCGATCTCGGCGAGCAGCCGCAGCCCGGCAGTAATAATTACGCCGGTTTGAATGAAGCAAATCAAATACAACAGCAGCAGCCGCAGATTCTGCCGCCGCAGCAGCTGCCAGTGCAAGGTTTGGTTTTTGACCAACCGCAACAATCACGGCAGCAAGCAGGCGAAGGCGACATTCTTGTAATGCAGGATATTCTAGAAATGGTGCAGCAGTTGCGGGCAGAAATAAATGCAAATACGATGTTGACGCAACAATGGCAACAACAATCACAGCAAGCGGCCGAGTATAACGGTGATCGCAACGGTCGCATCGGCACCAGTGGCAGTGGCAAAAATTTCAACAGTGGCGCCAGTGGCAGCGGCGGCACTTTCAACATCCGCAACGTAGCCTATGATGATCGTGGTGGCAACGCTGACAATGGCAACTCTGGAGCTGGCAACTCTGGGGCTGGCAACTCTGGAGCTGGCAACGCTGACGATGGCAACACTGGAGCTGGCAACGTTAACAACGCTGAAGGTGGTAACACCGGCAGCAACAACAATATTAAATCAAGTGCATTGCCATCAGCTTTATTGGGTTTAGCAAATATGCAATTATTGAATTTAATGGAGATTTCTGTGCCCACAATTGGGTGGCACAGCTTAAAAACATTGGGCAAATATATAATCTGGATGAAGCCTCGTAACGCGTGTTGCTCTTTGCAAAGTTGAAGGGAAACGCACAACGTTGGCTGTACACAAAAACGGCGATCATGTTGGAACCGGTAAAAATACTTTGCGAGCAGTTAATTCTGGCGTTCGATGGGAAAACCTCCAAGTCGGACATGCGTCGCCTATTTGAGCAACGTAAATGGCAGCGCGATGAAAATTTTGCCAATTACTTTGAGGATAAAATGCTGCTAGCACGGAATGTCAACATTGATGACGACGAACTGTTGGAGCAACTAATCGAAGGAGTCACTTCGAAAAATTTGCGCGACCAAGCACGCATGCAGTGTTTTTCCGGGCCGGAGCAGATGCTGAGGGCATTTGCCAACATTTCTATGAACCTAGTAAGCAACGGTGGACAATGGGTGGTTGGTCAGCATCTCCGAAGTGTGGATTTACGATGTCACAATTGCAACGCTAGAGACCACTTTGCTCGAGAGTGCCGCAAGCCGAAGAGAGCATCTGGAACATGCTATGGATGCGGTGTTGATGGCCATTTCATTGCGCAATGCCCAAAATTAGTTGAAGGCGTAAAAAATAATTACGTAAGATATTTTAAAATCAATTTTACACAAAATTCTAACTTATCGCTTATTATAGAATGCCTCATAGACTCTGGCAGCGCATTATCGTTTATAAAAAATCATTTGTCGCGGACGACATTCATTTATTTCCTGTTTTAAATTCTTATTTTGGGCTGAACTAAAGCCAACTCAAAGTGTATGGAAAAATATTTTGTTTTATATTAAAAGAATCAATAAAAATATATTTCGAGTTAATTGTAGTTGCCGAAGAGTCTATGAGTTATAATGTGGTGTTTGGGAGGGACTTTATGAGTGCATGTGATCTGAATATTGATCTGTGCACCCTGAATAAGGTTGAGGCGCCGATTTTATATAAAGAAGCACAACTAATCAAAAATATAGATGGCAACAATCAGTTGGGTAAAACGGACAATATAAGTTGTCGAAATAATGTGTTGAAGTTCTTTGAGAAAAATTAAATACCGTGCAGAGTGATACTAATGAGAAAATGTTATATGATAATGATAAAGTGTTATGTGAGAACGATGAGAAAAAATGGAAGAAATTGTTATGGGGAAAAGTTAGGTGTCGAGAATATTGTTATGGAAGGATTAAATAGATTGTGAAGCGATCTATAAGTGATAGTTTTGAAAGAGAAATGTTAAATAACAATGTGGTGAATGGGAAGAAGGTATCTGCTGTGGAGAGAAAGTTGATTATTACACACGGTGCAAATTAGATAAAGTTTTCAAAAGAGCGTATGTAAACAAAAAACGACCCGATGAGACATTAAAAAATGCGAAATGAAGATGTGTTTAGATAAGACGAAACCGTTCAGTTGTGCACCTAGACGACTTTCTTATGCGGAAAAAGATAAGATTCAAAAGTTATTGGATGATTATTTAGAAGGGGAATTATTAGAAACAGTGAATCCGAATATGCATCACCTATTGTGTTAGTAAAGAAAAAGACGGGAGATTTAAGGTTATGTATTGACTATAGGAAACTTAATCAAATTCTATTAAAAGATAATTATCCGTTGCCGCTGATAGATGATTTGTTGGATAAATTCGTAAATAAATCGTAATAAATTGGACCTAAAGAATGGTTATTTTCATAATTATGTTAATGAGGAGTCGATAAAATATAAATCTTTTGTTACGCCGTTGGGTCAATATGAGTTTATGAGAATGCCAATGGGTTTGAAAAATGCGCCAGCTGTATTTCAGAGGCTTGTGACCAAAATTTTTCCTGATCTAATACGGGAAAATAAAGTCATCGTGTATATGGATGATATTATGGTAGCGAGCGAAAATATGGAGGAACATTTAAAAATATTAGAAGAAGTTTTATCGTGATTAGTTGAGAACAAATTAGAATTGAGATTAGATAAATGTGCATTTTTGCAGTCGAGTATTAAATATTTAGGTATTCTTATAACGAGTGAAGGTATTAGAGCGGATGATAATGGCATAGAAGCGGTTAAAAAATTTCCAATTCCAGATAAGACGCATTCGGTGCAAAGTTTCTTGGGCTTATGTTCACATTTTAGAAGATTTATTAAAGATTTTTCAACAATAGCGAAGCCACTTTACGATTTGTTAAAAAAAGGCAAGCAGTTTGTGTTTGGTGAGCAAGAGTTAGATTGTTTTAATTCACTAAAAGAAAAATTGATTCAATCACCAGTTTTGGCTATTTACAACTATAAGGACAAAGTTGAATTACATTGTGAAGCTAGTTGTCTTGGGTTTGGTGCAGTGTTAATGCAGAAAAAAGACGACGGTAAATTACATTCGATTTTTTATTTTTCAAAACGAACGTCTGAAACAGAATCGAAATATCATAGCTTTGAGTTAGAGACACTTGCTATTATTCAAGGGAAAAAGTTTAGAATTGTCACGGATTGTAACTCTTTAACACTTACTATGAACAAAATTGAGTTAAATCCTAGAATAGCTAGGTGGGCGCTAGAGTTACAAAATTATGACTATGAATTAGTTCATAGAGCTGGTGATAAAATGAAACATGTTGATGCATTAAGTAGATGTACAAATATATTGGTAATCGAAACAAATAGTTTTGAAGACAACCTAATCATATGCCAGGCAAAAGATAAAAAAAATTCAGAATATAAAAAGATTATTGGAAAGGAGTGAACATAAATTTTTTGAGATGCGAAATGGAGTAGTATATAGGAAATCTGGTGATGGTAGATTGCAGTTCTATGTGCCAGAAGACATGGAAAGTCATGTGTTGCATAAATATCATAATGAGTTTGGGCATATAGGTCGAGATAAAATGTTAGACGTGATTACAATGAGTTACTGGTTTGCTAATGTCAAAGAAAAGTGTAGTAGTCACATAGAAAATAGCTTAAAATGTGTTGCGTTTGCTCCAAAATCGGGAAAAAAAAGAGGGATTTTTAAATAGCCACTTGGCAACCCTGCTTGTCAAGTGCAGACGTGTTAATTTTGTAGTTTGTGAAAAATTGTGAAATTTTTTGTTATAATCAACAAATATACAGACTAGCCCACAATATAGTGGCTCAAAACAGCCATTATCATCGCGAGTGCTCAATAGTCATCTAAAACATTAAAAAGTGAAGTGAAGTGTACCAAAACAAACCCTTCAGCGCATATGCGCTGGGGTGCTCCACTAACAATCCAAAACATAGTGTTTTAAAACAGCATCAATTGAACAATTTAACTAAAATATCGATACGCCTCGATACTACCTGCGCACGACATCGTCTGCGCGCAAAACTTAATTTTGAACTATTTATCAATATCCATTAAATCACACATCAAAAATAAAAAACAACAACAACCAGCAGAGCCGAAATGTTGGGGAAACCCCCGACCCTATAAGGGCTCCCACCGCCTACCCACCAAGCTCCAATGAATCAATACTTCTTCAAATACCAGGACCAAAATTCTTAACCATCAAAAGAAACGGACGAAAACCAAAATTTAACTAACATCTCACCTTTCCTAATCAAAAAACAAATCGACTACACCTGTGGTGGTGAAGTCGAGCAATGCAATAAAACGAAAAACGGCGCTCTTCTAGTAAAAACGAAAAACAACATACAAGCAACCAAATTAATACGACTTTCCTCACTATCACCCGACATCAACATCAAAGTAAACCTACACCCTTCCCTCAACTACACAAAAGGAGTTATATACTCCAATGACTTGAGGGGTTTAGCCGACAACGAAATTTTAAATGAACTGGCCTCCCAAAATGTAACCGAAATAAAGAAAATCTTGAAAAAAGAAAATGATACCCTAAAAGAGACCGGACTCATTATAATGACCTTCAACCTACTCAATTTACCTGATCACCTACGCATTGGATATGAACGCACACCAATACGCCCATATATTCCGTTACCCATGAGATGCAATAAATGCTTCCGTTATGGACACTCATTGAAATACTGTAACAACATTCAACACTGCTACAACTGCGGCGACGAATCCCATACAAACCAAGATATCCAAGAAAAATGCAGTAAACCTAAACGATGCATCAATTGCACCACACACAAAATCACATCAAACCAACACGCTTCAACGGACAAAAAATGCCCAATCTTCATTGAGCAGCAAGAACTTCAAGATAAGTATAAAAACATCACAAAAATGCGACAACAAGACGGCCCTATCCATCCTAAGATCCCGAAACCAAAACACAGGAGGCTCATCATTCTCCTCAGTCATTAAACAATTCCACCAAACAACCCATAACCAAGCCCAGCAATCAACTCCCGCAGACCGGCAATTGACGTCATACGAAGACACAATACCTTCGAACACTCAAGTAGATAATAAGCTATCCCTCAACACAGCCAAACACACATCTCCAAAAAAAACTACAATCAAAGTCCTACCCAGAAACACCTCTAAGCGCAAATTAGCTGCTGCTAAATCAACAAAAAAAAAGCATAAAAACATCAAACAACCAATATTTATCCTGTTCCCCTCCCGATTCCGATACTGAAACTCCAGTAGATTAAGCCGTTTAAACACTCTAATTGCAGGTCTTCTTGGGGCTGACTGGGAGTGACACGATGTGTCCCACTTAGTCAGTCCCAAGAAGACCACCGCACTTATAACACTTGTACAACTCACTGGTCCAATATCAAAAGACAATCACAACTTTTGAAAATATTCTGAACTACCATGATTAATATAATCCAATGGAACATTAAAGGCTACCGAAACAATTACAGTGAGTTGCAAATTCCAATTAAAGAATACAACCCTCAAATAATTGCCTTACAAGAAACTCACCTTACTAATACACACTCCCTACCAATTCCAAACAACTTCTCCCTTCTCGAATTTAAAAACTCAAGCTCATTTGGGGGAGTTGCTTTTCTTATCCATCAATCCATCAACCACTACAGAATACAACTAAATTCAGATTTTGAAGCCATAGGCATAACCGCAGAATACAAAATTAAATTTAATATTATTTCAGCCTACATATCCCCTAACAAAAAGTTCTCCCGTCCCAACCTTGAAAGCGTACTTAACCCACATAACCTTCCTACACTAGTACTAGGAGATTTTAATAGCTGGCACCCATATTGGGGCTCACCAAAAGCAAATTCGAGAGGTAAGATAATAGCGAAATACATAGACCAAACTGACTACACACTCCTCAATGATAAAACGCCAACACACTTTTCAACACACAAAACATTCACACACGTTGACCTTTCCTTCGCCTCAGCCACCTTAGCTCCAGAAATCAATTGGGAATGTATCGATGACCTCTATGGTAGTGACCATTTCCCAATTAAACTCACTCTTTTCCCAACTTCAAATCTAAAAAAACATATTGCCAAACCGACATTTAAACTCAAAGCAGCTAACTGGGACCATTTTGGAAAATCGATTAGCAACATCAGCTCTTTGACTCTCCCTAGCAATAATCCAAACAGAGAAGCAGCAATCTTAAAAAAAACATTAATACAAAGCGCCCACTTATCAATCCCACAAAACACTACATTCGCCATACCACATACAGTTCCCTGGTGAAATAAAGACCTCTCAACTCTAAAAAAAGTGAAAAACCAGAAATGGACGCAACTAAAAAGACAAATTAACACAACAAATTTAATTGCGTTTAAAAAAGCTAACGCCAAGTTTACAAAAGCAATTAGAGATGCTAAAAAACAATCAACATTCCAATTTACTTCTGATATCCACCCCAACTGTGATTCAGCCATACTATGGTCAAACATCAAAAGACTATGCGGCCTATTCCCCTCCAAAAACATACACTGCATAAACAACCCCTTTACTAACACTACAAAAACAGACCAAAACACAATAGCTAATACCCTCGGAAGACTATGGTCTAACGAAGCAGACGACAACAATTTCTCACACACATTCCGTACCAACAAGCACACTGCTCTCTCAAACCGAGCCTGAGTTCAATTCAGCCCTGAATTCACTCAAAGGTTCCACTCCAGGTTATGACCGTATATCCTACTCCATGATACAGAACACCCCTACCTCATTCAAACGCAGAATCGTCAAACACTTTAACAGCATCCTCAACACTCAAATTCCCCAATCATATAAACATAGCCTTTTTCTACCAATTTTAAAAGCACTTAAACCCAAAACAGACGCTAAGTCATACAGAGCAATTTCACTTAACCCATGCCTTGCAAAAGTCTTAGATAAGATAATATCAAAACGAATATGGTGGCTTGTACTAAATAACAATCTCATTCACAATAACCAAAGTGGATTCAAGAGAGGTATAACGGTTATAGATAATCTATTATACATAGACCATCTAGCAACAAGGGCCATCTCAGCCAAACAACACCTTTCAATAATATCTTTAGATTTTGCAAAAGCATTTGACAAAATAGGTATTCACTCACTCACCCAACAATTAGCAGAATGGAAAATAGGTCCCAAAATCCTTGCATACATTACACACTTCATGACCAATAGGAAAATTATGGTTAAAATGGGTAAATCCCTATCCCAAACCTTTCCCCTTAACAACGGCATTCCACAAGGCTCACCTATCTCACCTATCCTATTCTTAATTTCATACAACGCCATTACAAAAATCATTTCCATCCAAAAACATATAAAATTCTGCGCCTACGCCGATGACTTCCATCTCCCAATAGATCTAAAGAAACAGAAGAACGAACCTCTCAATCAACATTCAACAATTATTTCAACAAATTGCTGAATGGGGAATACATTCAGGTGCATCCCTCTCTACTGACAAATGTCAACACCTACATATTTGCCGAAAGCATAACTGCAACTGCAGCATTCTCTCAGGCACTATAAACATACCCTCCACCAACACCCTAAAAATCCTAGGACTTACACTAAATAATAAATACAAATGGGACTCCCACATCTCTAATCTCACATCTGATCTCTCTAAGCCCCTTAACATTATTAAACACCTCTCATCCCTAAAATACAATTGCAATACCTCAACCCTAATACAAATACTGAAATCTATCCTAATCTCCAAAATAGAATACTGTCTGCCAATATACGGCCACGCTCCAAAATCTCAATTAAATAAATTAAAAACGATTCAAAATGCAGCCGTAAGAACTGCTCTTGGAGCCTTTCGAACCACCCCTATTACACACATGCTAATCGATTCAAACACAAACACATTAGAAAACCGACGTGACTATTTAACTTCCAAACTATTCAAAACTCTTATCCAATCGAACGACACCATTCTCAAAAATCTTATCAAAAGCCGCAAAAGAAAAATTAGATATCCTTCCACAATAGACAGGATTATCCAATCCTGTACATACTTCAATCTTCCATATCACCCAACTAAACCTACCCACAGCCACAAATACAACATACAAGCCGTCCACAAAGCAATAGATATTTCGCTATCATCTCACAACAAAACCTCCAACCCCAATACAATCTTCAAACAATTATTTAGCTCCATTAAAGACTCACTTAACAATTTTAAGCTATTATACATTGAGGGTTCCAAATCTAACGATATCACCGGATACAGCATAACAACAGAAACAGAAACATTAAAAATAGGCCTCCTTCCACCTTACTCATCAGTATTCTCGAGCGAGATAATCGCTATATATGAGGCGCTGAAAATATACGAAAACAAAAAAGGAAATTATGCCATTGCTCTGACTCGCTTTCAGCCATGAAATAAGTCATTAACATAAACAATTATTCTTTCTACGCTATAAAAATCAGACATATTATAAGCAACAATTATCCAAATTTAAAAATAGTTTGGATACCCAGCCATATCGGCGTCGCCGGCAATGAAAAAGCCGACTCAATAGCCAAAGAAGCAACAACACTCCCACTTATTTATACCCCAAACTTTAACGCAAACGATATAATTCAATTCCAAAAAAACTTCTCTCTCAAAACCAACTAACACCTCCCCAAACTACTCCCTCAAAAACACAAATCTCACCAGACTTCAACAAATAAAACTCACCAGAATACGCCTTGGTCACACAAACATTACCAACATGCATTATATAAACAAAAACCTTAACAACACATGCACATTTTGCAACCAATCCCCCATAAACATACGGCATATCCTAATCACATGTCCTACCTTTACATCCCACAGAACATCCCTATTTCACAACATAGATCCCTTATCCCTAATTACAAACCCCACCAATAAAAACATAAAAATTCTTTTTCATTTCCTAAACAACACCAACTTGATTCATAAAATATAACACAATATCCAATACACACATCACAAGCGCTCATACACACATTTTTCATTATCGTACATCCATACAAATCTTGTAAATAATGTAAACAACACTTCGTTAATACATATATACACATATACTTTATACATTCCCCATAATAATGTAAGTAATAACCATTATAATGTAACTCCTGCTGAAGGCCCTGGCAGCCATGGCAAAAATTCAATGTTAACTCATAGTTTTAACTAGAAGTTATCATTAATTAAATAAATAAAATAAAATAGTATGCCGAAAGGGGACAAGCCATTTGAATTAATTCATATTGATCACTATGGACCCGTGGCTGCAGGAAGGGCAAAAAAGCATATATTTGTGGTGGTGGATGGATTTACAAAATTTGTTAGGTTATATACAGTAAAAACAACGAGCACTAGAGAGGTAATTAAGGCATTAAGGGATTATTTTAGAACTTATAGCAGGCCAAAATTTATTGTTTCTGATAGGGGAGCTGTTTTAGATCGAATGAATTTGATCAGTTTTTAAGTGAATGTAACGTAAAACATATAAAAATAGCGACTGGTTCTCCACAGGCAAATGGGCAAGTAGAGAGAATTGACAGAAGTTTGGGACCTATGATTTCAATGCTAACCAAACCAGAAATGGGAGTGCATTGGGATATGGTGATAGAAAATGTTGAATATTCAATTAATAACACAATACATCGAAGCATCAAACAACTTCCAAGTAAAATGTTGTTTGAATAGGGCAAAGGGGTGAAGTTATTGACGAATTAAGAGAAAAGTTAGAAGAGTATAATGATATTGATGTTACAAGAGACATTAAAATAATTAGAAAAGAAGCGGAAGAGGTGCAGAAAAATCACAAGAGTATAATGAAGCCTATTATAACAAATATAAGAAAAAGACTAACGTTTATAAAAAAGGAGATTTTGTAATGGTAAAAAATTTTGACAGTACAGTAGGAGCATCAAGAAAACTAATTCCAAAACATAAAGGGCCATATGTTATAGAAAAAGTGCTGAGGAATGACCGATTTTTATTAAAAGATGTTGAAAGTTTTCAGGTTAGCCGAAATCCTTATCAGGGTGTTTGGAGTGTTCCATTTTGTACCGCGGCGAAGTGGCAACCCGCACAAGACCAGGGCTGAAAGAATAGAAATATCGTTTAAGTAAGCAGTGTTTAGGTGGGGGAGTCTAGGGGTATGTAAAAGTAGTGGGGAGCAGGCGGCCAGTACTGTGGGGAAAACAGATATGTATTGGTGAGGGTGCGCGCTTGAAGGGGATAAATAGGAGTGAAAAGGCAAATGGCGCGGGATTGTCAAGGTTAGATGCACGCAGCAAGGCGGCCAATAATAATTTGGATTTTTTTTGTGATTGTGTGTAACTTAGAACATGTGAGTATAAATATCCGACCTGCCCAGTGCCCCGTGAGTGACATTCTCCTTATCCTCGGCAGCCTGGCCCGGAAGAGCGACACAGCAGCCGGGTCAGTGGATTTTTTTCTGTTCGCATATTGCAACACACTTCAAAAACTCACCGGCAATTGGCGGACAAGAGTGCTGGAGCAGAACACAGCGGACCAAATCTTAGGCCACCATCACCATCCAGTTGCAGCGAAATACATACGTGAGTCTGTTCCATTTACGTCGGCAGCCACGCAGCTGATCCGCATTCTCAAGCAAGGCAAGGCCGTACAGCCGCCAATACCCTGTAAAAAGCAGAATAAAGTTATCTGCAGTGACAATTTTCGAAAATAGTGCAACTATTATAATAGTTATTAATGATCTTCCATCTATTTTATTACACTCTCATATACTCATGTATGCAGATGATGTAAAACTTATTCTATCATTTAATAATCCTCTCCAAACCAGACTACTTCAACGTGACTTAAACTCTATGCAACTGTGGTGTTTGGCTAATCATCTTCCTCTTAATTGTTGTAAATGCATGTTTATGACATACAGTCGATCCAAGCCCTATCTCGGTAACTATTCTATTGATAACTTTCCCTTAAAACGTATTACCTCTGTTAAGGACTTAGGTGTCACTTTCGATTCTAAACTTAACTTCAACTTGCATATTTCCTCAATTGTTAATGTTGCCAAGGGTGTACTTGGATTCATCAAGCGTTGGTCGAAGGAATTTAATGATCCTTTCACCACAAAACTGCTCTATGTGTCGCTCGTACGCCCTATTCTGGAATACTGCTCATGTATATGGTCTCCTCAATACAAAAATAGTGAGATCCGTATTGAGTCAGTCCAGAAGCAATTTTTATTATTTGCCCTACGTAGTTTAAATTGGGATCCTAATCTTCGTCTGCCATCTTATCCCAGTAGACTCTTACTTTTAAATCTTCCGACATTAGCTAACCGTAGAATAACTCTTGGTGTGGTTTTTATACATAAGTTGATTAGTGGCGACATAGATTCTCCCTTTCTTTTAAGTCGTCTTAATTTCTCTGTCCCTTGTAGACCTACTAGAAATTTTTTTCCGTTAGCTCTTCCTACATGCACTACTGATTTCGCTTTACACAATCCTTTTCGTGTACTATGCACACAGTACAATTCTGTTTTTCATGTTCTCTCCTCGGAACTCTCTCTTCCCTCCATTAAGCTTGCTCTTTTAAATCACCTACGGGTAATATCTGGCCAATCCCAGCTGTGAGCAGAGGCGCAGCTTGCCAGTGTGGCAAATAATCTTCCCCCGTCGGGTCGGAGATTGCCCATTCTATGTCCCCCTTTATTTCCTATTTTCTACTCTATAACTCTTTTATTCTTTCCCATCCCTACCCGTTCTTAGATCTTTTTTCCTTAATGTAATCTCTAACCAACCTCGCTGTGAGCTGGGGCACAGCTTGCCAGACTGGCTAATAAAACTTCCCCACGGGTTGAGAAAGACAGTAGGAAAATGAATGAAATGCATTTCATTTTTTCCTACTGTCTTTCTTTATTCTTCTTCTTTAGTTTTAAATTATCCATAAATCCTATAAGCTTTTTTTTCATAATCAATTCTTCACTATCTTGATATAGGCTCTAATAACGCCACCGGCAATTCTTTGCTGTGAATAGGGGCATAGCTAGCCGGACTGGCAAATAAACTTCCCCCAACGTGCTGGTGTCGTTATTAGATTTCAATTGTAATTTCGCGTAGGCTTTTAAAATGTTTTCCTTATATCTATGTATTATATTATATTTTTTTTTGATTCGAGGCAGCACTGTTTTGTTTCGTAAATAAATAAATAAAATAAATAAACTTACCTGTGTTTGGCCACTGTGTCTATTTGTTGTGGCGCACGCATTTGCGCAACACACACACTTACAAATATATGTGCCTTGCGTCGGGGCCAAATCTGCTGCGCACCTTCAATTGCAGCCGCCGATCCAAATTGCAACAATAAAGCTGCTTGTCCACGTTTTTTTTGTAATTTATTTATTTATTTATTTAATTTTGATTTTTGTAATATTTACCTTTGTATCTAAGAGTGCATCGACCCTGTTCACTTTCATCACCAACACTCTTAACATTTTGTCACACATATTAGCTGCCAAACAGCTGACCACAACAAACTCATTAACCCGTATGTGGTGTCGCGGGCTAAAGATATCTTGCGATTTTTTTTGATGGTGTTATTTTTATAATTTAATATATATTGTTTTGCCCCTCCCTGACCCATAACAAGAGCTCTTGGTAGGTGTAGGTTGGTTATTGGCGATTGATTAACAGCTTTTTAACGCCCCATCCACGCATGACATATTTATTTCCCATGGCATTTTTTTACTCCCTGTACCCATAAAATGGGTAAAAAGGGGGTATTACATCTGTGCAAATGTATGTTACAGACAGAAGGAGACATCTCCGACCCTATAAAGTATATATATTCTTGATCAGTATCAAAAGAGATTTCGATTTGGCCATGTCCGTCTGTCTGTCCGTCTGTCCATCTGTCCGTATGAACGCGTCGATCTCAGCAACTACAAGAGCTAGAGACACCAAATTTGAAATGTAGGTTCCCGTATACCATACGCAGATCAAGTTTGTTTCATATTTCAGATATCTCCCCGTTCCCCCGCAAATCGATTAAAACCGTTTTACAGGAACAATTTTCAAGATATAGCTTTAAGATTTGGCACGTACAATACTTTAGTCTCTCTTAATATACTGTCCAAATTTCAAGTCGATCGGATAATAAACACGGAAGTTATTCACGAAAGAAGATTCAGTGATGCAGCGAGAGGAGGGAAGAAGAAGCACCGCCACCAATTAAATTGCCTCGCTTGCGCTGTCGGTTTTGCCGCCAGTGTGTGTGTGCGTCTTTGTGTATGTGTGTATGTATGTGCAAGTGGACGTAGATATGATTGAATGTTTTAGACCTGGGTACAGGGAGTTACGTAGTCGGGTATACTCGACTATAACATTCTTACTTGTTTATATATACGTGCATGAAAGTTTATTTGAGTTTCATTATATTTTTTTTTCTTTGCATTTAATTTGCTTACATTTAAAAGTTTCGGTGGTTGAATTAAATTTATATAATTTCTTGAATTTTCATTTTATTTATAATTTCATTATTTATCTGCCTAAATTTGTAATTTATATATTTAAAGTTAATGTTTAATTAAACGAAATTAAATGAAGTTTATGATAGGGTCACAATATTAATATTAAACTAAGTATAGAAGAGGAAAACATGGAGTTTTAAATTAATTTAGAGGGAGGACGCGTGGCTTGTGCCATGGATTAGGCCAGCCGCAACCGTTCCAGCAAAGGGTGGCCCAAATAATCATGATGACTTGGACCACAGGCAGGGTGGGCGCGCGTGGTGGAACCATCGAAGCCTCATCCATTTGATAGTCGCTTGTTCGTGTGTTTGTTTTGTTTTTTTTATTGTTGTTGCGTAGTTGTGTGTTGTTGTTGTGATTATGTGAGATGCTGTATGTCTCGTTCTTCTGTTCACATTTAGCGGGTATTGGGTCGTATCCAGCCCTGGGACTGACAGCTAGCCGGCGTTACCCCACCGACGAGAAGCTAATGTGTAACAGGAGTGCTCAGAACATAAGGCACTGGGTAAGAAAAAAATATATATATATAATTAAAAGTCAAGCTCGGGGACTTTAGAAAAAAATATAATTTTATTCTTAAGGCGAACTTAACAGTGAGTCAAGAAATGTTGTTCCTATTAATTCTATTATCAAATTAAGACTAAAGGCTTGCACCGATGCTGTCGCAAATGTAAGCTCGGTGTAAGAGATTTTGGATAAGCTTTTAAATGAGCTTTTGCTCTTCGTACGGAAAAGAGATTGGGCAAAAGTGCTCTCATTGATCAAATGCAATTAATGCTTACGTTAACATTTTGGTGGGTGTGGGAATATCTCGCGAGACAGGTTCTCAGCGGATGTTTATATTAGTGGATGTTTATGTTATCAGGCTTGAGCCTGTGGCTGTTTATGTTATCAGGCTTAGGCCTGTGACTTATGTATTGCTTATATGCTATGACATTCTTATGATCATGTTGCCAAGTGCGAAGTTACTAGGCAAGGGTTCTGAGTTTACGTTACTAGGCAAGATTTTGTGTGTGCGTGGGAGGTATGGATATATCACTTCCCCATCCTTTAGAAATTTGCCTGACCTCAGGCTGTTATTTTCGGGTACAAAATCGGGTTATTTTCATTTTGAGGATTTACAATTATTTGATTTTCTATGTTTTCATTTTGAGGTGGATTTACAATATTTTCAACTTGATTTTCTTGCTTTTTATATTTTATAATAAATTTTTTCGGAATGCCTTTATACTTATAAATAACAAATAGTATAAAAATAATTATGATTACAATAAGTGTTGTTAATATTATTATTTGGAAGGTATTATAATTTTTTGTGTGCTCGTTGATTATTTCTTTAGTTTGTATATAAGATAAGGGTTCTAATTTGGTTACATTATTATTGATATAAATAGTTTGTGTATAATCAGATATTGAGCTTGTAATTATTATTTCATTTAGTTGAATAGTACAATTTAGTGCCTTAATAATGTTGTTTCCTTCGATAATAATATTTCTATTGATGCAATTTTGATTTAGTGTCAATTTAGGCAAACTCCAAGTTAGGATTATGTTAGGCTGTACAAAAATTACTTCAAAATTTTTATGTGTTTTAATGTATCTGCATTCTGTGGTTACTTGGTTTAAAATACCTGTTATGCATTTGTTCTGAACTATGGTTTTTGAAGTTGCTGAGTAAACTAGGTTGTTTTGAATAAAATATTTGTCATGAATAACTTCAGTTAGGATTATATTATCGTTATCTGGGTATGGTATTATCTCGTAAATAGGTGTCTTGATAACGTCTTTTGGAATATGGGAAATAATCAATATTTCATTTGTTGTGGTTTTTAACCAAGTTGAAGTTTTAATATTTAATAATTTTTCAGCATTTACATGAGTGAGTGAGTCATGTCTCAGAAGCTTGGGATTGAATATTCCTAATCTGGTTAGTTGCATTCCTAACTCTATGTCTTCGATATATTCTGTAAATTGTTGGAGGTTAAATATGAGAAGTGCTTTTCTTTCATCATTTTCGTTTATGATGCTTAGATGATTTATTTCATCAATACCCTTATTGATAGTTTCTATTACTAAGTTGAGTTCGTTGACCTGTATACTATTTTCGGCTATATTCTCGATTTTTGATTGTAATTCTTCTTTATCATTCTGGTCTAATGTTCCGAAAAGGTATTTGTAAATTGTGCCCATAAAATTAGCAAGGCCTCTTTTACTGCGTTTTGCTATTTTTATCCCATTGATTTCTCTTTTAAGTTTTTCTTTTAAGTAAACAATTTGGTTGTGATATTCGTATGTATCAGCTTGCTTAATTAAATCGTTGTAAGTTTGTTCGGTTTTAGTTAGATTGACGGACAAGTAGTGGTATTCAAAATTTATTGGCAGATCTATGAATCCGGACTTAAATATTAGGTATCCATTTTTAGCTTGAATGGGATTTACTTCAATACTTTGACAATTGATAAATCGGACAGAATTAATTATAAGTAACATTATTATAAGAAATGTGTACTCAAGTGGGGCTCCATTAATTCGCTTGGTTAACGGCTGCTGAGCTGGAATTATTGTATTTGCTTGCATTAATTTTCTTCTTTTTCTTAAATTTTGATTTATAATGGGTTATTTTTCTACCTCTGTTTGTCTCTTCGAAATGTGTATCGTCAACTTGTTTTATTTCACCTGTTTCTTTAAATGGGTTTGTGGCTTTTGACTTTACGAGAGGGGCTTGTCTATATTTTGTGTCTACCTCATATCTTGTGCGTTTGTCATTTAGTTTGTTAATTTTATTTGTTTTTATTAATTGCATATCATACGCAGGGGTACCTGCATATAGAAATATGTCGGCTGGTGTTCTACCAGTTGTGCTATGTTTTATTTTATGATTATAAGTGTAAAGTATAGTTTCGAATTTTGTTATTTTGTTTTCCATATTTGAATCGCTGTTGATTATTCTAAGCTTTTCGTTTATGGTTTTGTGAAGTCTTTCTACGTCAGAAACTCCATTTTTACTAGTTGTTATATTAATTATTACGCCTTCTGATTCAAGCCAGTTTCGTAGGCCAATGCTCATGAAAGCTGAATCTTTGTCGGCTTTTATTTCCAATGGTTTTCCTATGTCATTGAAAATTCTAACTATTGCTCTTTTCGTTTCGAGCCAATCTCTGCTATTTATTTCTATTAAAGTGGCGAACTTGGAATAAAGATCTATACAAGATAGAAATTGTTTATTATCAATCATGTAAAAATCCATAACATATTTATCCCTTATGTTATAAGTTTCTGGTGTTATTTCGAATTCCATTTTTGTATTTCGATGCTCAGTTTTAGCTATATTACAAACAGTGCATTCGTTAAGAATGTTTTGGATTAACCTTTGGTAATCTGGATAGTAGTATTTTTGTTTGAAGCAATCTATGGTTTTGTCAATACCTGGGTGTAAGAGTTCAATATGTTTTTTCAGAATTTTTTCTTTGAAGTCTGCATATGTTTGAATGTCTTCTAATTTTTTACTAGATTTCATGGCTTTCGTCAATTGGTCTGAACTTATTATTTCTAAGTATGCTTGTTGGAAAGTAGGGAAATCAGCTTCATTGTGGAAATATACTACACTTTTTTTCGTGCAGAGATATTCTTGGATCAATTGCTTAGCATATTGATTTGTCATTTTCTTATAGGTAATTTTTATATTTGTTTTATGAAAGTAACTAGTTACATCAGTTTTGTTTTCATTACCTTTTAGAAACTCAATTTGTCTACTATAGTAGTTGATGGGCCTCTCCGTGATTTGGATGTGCCTTAAGTTATCTTCTTGAGCACTGTGGCAAGTAGCTGCAAGACTGCTTGAGGTTTCTCCCAAGAAATTTTCGTTTATTTTAACCCTAGATAGTGCGTCGGCAACGGTATTTTCTTTACCGGGCAAGTATTTAATGTGGTAATCAAATTCATTTAACTTGATTTTCCATCTCTGGAGCTTCATGTTTGGTTCTTTTATGTTATCGAGCCAAACTAAGGGTCGGTGATCGCTGAGGGTCTCAAATTTTCTGCCAAAAAGATAGGACCTGAAGTATTTCGTGGCCCAGACAATAGCAAGGAGTTCTTTTTCTATTGCCGAATAGTTAATCTCATGCTCGTTTAGAGTTCTGCTGGCATAGCAGATTGGTTTGTGACCTTGAGATAATACCGCTCCTATAGCAATATTACTTGCGTCTGTAGTTAATGAGAATTGTTTCTCGAAGTTTGGATATACTAATATTGGGTCGGACATTATTAGCATTTTTAATTTTTCGAAAGCTAATACATATTCATCATTATTAGCCTGAATTACTGCACCCTTTTTTAGTTTGAGTGTCATTGGTTTTGCTATTTTAGCGAAATTTGGAATGAACTTTCTGTAGAAGCCGCACATTCCAAGAAATGATTTTATTTCTTTAGGCGTTTTGGGAATTGGAAACTTGACGATTGCGTCTAATTTGTTTGGGTTTGGTTTAATACCTTCAGTTGTGACAACGTGACCGAGAAACTCTGTTTCTTTTCTCATAAATTCACACTTGTCTAACTGCAATTTTAAGTTTGCTTCTCTGAGCTTATTGAAGACTTTTCTTAGAGAAGACAGGTGTTCTTCCAATGATGTAGAGAAGATTATTATGTCGTCTAAGTATACTAGACAGTCTGTATAAATTAGATCTTCTAAGAGATTATTCATACAACGTTGAAATGTTGCGGGGGCATTTTTAAGCCCAAATGGCATACGAGTATATTCGTAGTGGCCATGTTTAGTTGAAAATGCTGTTTTCGAAATTGAATTGGGGTCCATTTGTATTTGATGGAAGCCCTTTGCAAGGTCGATAGTAGTGAAATACTGACATCTTCCAAGCTTGTCTAATATTTCATCCATAATTGGAATTGGATATTTGTCATCAACGGTTACTTCGTTGAGACCACGGTAGTCTATGACTAACCGGAACTTCTTTTTACCTGAAGCATCACTTTTCTTTGGAACTATCCAAATTGGAGAACAATAAGGACTGTTTGATTTTCTAATTATTCCTTGTTCTATCATTTCATTTACTTGTTTGTTTACCTCTTCGTCATATGCTTGTGGGTATTTGTATGGTTTTCTGTAGATTTCCTTATCAGTTTTTGTTGTGATAACATGCTTAATTGTACTGGTAAAGGTCAAATTTTCACCTTCTTTGTACTGAATGTCCCTAAATTCTGATAGGATTTTGGTGAGGGTTAATTGAAAAATTAAACTCCTCGTCGTTTGACGATGGCGGACCAAGGCATTTAGATGCGGTCTTGTCCTGAAGTACTTTTTCATGTTGATCTTGTATATCAAACTTTATTTTATTTATTGTAATTGCCTTTTTGGCATAATCTATTGTGGAATAAGAGTCTTCCAAGAATTCTCTTCCTAATAGAATATCATAATTTTCAGAAAAATTATGAATATAAAATTTTTGATAGGTTGGGCAAAGCTTACTAGGTTTTAGATAAATACTTTGCTTTAGTTGCACAATACCGTTTATGGTATGCACATCTAAGTTGGTGTCTTTGACTGGGAACTTTAAAAAATTTTGCTTCATAATGTTAATTGATGATCCCGTATCGATTATACATTTAAGCTGAATATTATTCATAGTAATTATTATGAATGGGTTTCCTGATTTTCGTCCTCTGTTTCTGAATCCGAGGCAGCTTGATGAAAATTTTCTACATCCATTTTCATTTGACCGCTAGTACTTTCGCGTTGTCTTTTAATAGGTTGGTTAGGGGCAGCAGAGTTATGCCCTTGCTGATAATTAAGTGGATTTTGGTTCCTACTCTGGTCAAGTTTCTGTTTAAACTCTTGATGTAATTGCTGATTGCTTTCTGTTTGATGAGGTTTTGTATTGTTATAATTATTTTTGGGATTTGAATTTGGGTAATTATTTCCCTTATTTCCACGATTGTCATTATTGTTATACTTCTGTGAAGTTGACGGACTGTTGGAATTGTTTTGCGATTTGAACTGATTAGAATTACTTGGATTTTTTGTTCTATCGGACATAATGATTTCATACACTCCTTCTTGTTGGGCAGTGTGTTTTAAATTTGAGATTGTAGTTATGTCGTGCCTAGCTAAAGTCATAAATAGTCTATCTGGAAGTTTGCGCATAATTACATCTTTAATGGTGTTTCTCATTGCATTTGTATACAATGTTGTGTTCATTTGATTGTTTTCTAACATTAATTTGTTTGCAATAATTTGTGATTTAAATTCTAATTCTTCTACAAACTTACGAATACTTCCGTGGAATGGTGTATTGTAGAGTCTTCTCAGCAGTTCTTCGAATGGTGTCTGGATTTTGAATTCCTCTATTAAGGTTGTCCTTAGTTCTTCCCAGCTGTTGACGGCGCGCATCTGTGAAATCCGTTGGGCATCTTCGCTGATCTGCATGTCAATTGCGCTAAAGAATACCAGCTTCTGGCGAGCGTCTTCTGTAGGGTAAAGTTGCATAATGTAGTCCACTCTTCTGATGAACGCACTTAGATCTTGGCTGTTTCCGTTGAAGGTAGGCACCTGCCTAATTTGACCAAGGGCCTGGTTTAGGTGGGCCTCTGATAAGCAAAGGATTGGTATTTGTCCTTGAGCCATTGTGTTTTTGTTGTTTAGTTGTTGTTGATTTGAATTTTTGATGATTTGTAAGTCTTGTAACTTTTTTGTTTCTTGTAACTTTTTGATGGTTTGTAAGTCTTGTTACTTTTGATGATTTGTAAGTCTTGTAACTTTTTTGGTTGGGTCTTTGAGCTATTCAGCTCCCAATGGTTATTGATTGCAGGGATCAGAGATATGCAATGCCCAGGAATAACCACTGTTGTGTAGTGAAAAAATATTTCACTACCAAGTATTCAAGTTGTCCAGAGGATCAACCTTAACTGAGATACTTGATTTGTTGTTTGTTAGCTTATTGAACCTAGAACTCAACCGTTCTTGAATGGTTCACACAGCACTGTTCTGGTAATATAATTACACTTGTGACCTGGAACTCGATTGTTCTTTAGTGGTCAACACAGCACTTTGCATTCGCACGTATGAACTTTTTTGCGGATCTGTATTAGGAATTAAGCACTTTGGTATACTCGAAATATCTTGAACTTAAGTCGTACTTAGCGATATTACTTGTTCACGAACAGATCCTACCGGCTGCGCCAATTAAAAGTCAAGCTCGGGGACTTTAGAAAAAAATATAATTTTATTCTAAAGGCGAACTTTAACAGTGAGTCAAGAAATGTTGTTCTTATTAATTCTATTATCAAATTAAGACTAAAGGCTTACACCGATGCTGTCGCAAATGTAAGCTCGGTGTAAGAGATTTTGGATAAGCTTTTAAACGAGCTTTTGCTCTTCGTACAGAAAAGATTGGGCAAAAGTGCTCTCATTGATCAAATGCAATTAATGCTTACGTTAACATTTTGGTGGGTGTGGGAATATCTCGCGAGACAGGTTCTCAGCGGATGTTTATATTAGTGGATGTTTATGTTATCAGGCTTGAGCCTGTGGCTGTTTATGTTATCAGGCTTAGGCCTGTGACTTATGTATTGCTTATATGCTATGACATTCTTATGATCATGTTGCCAAGTGCGATGTTACTAGGCAAGGGTTCTGAGTTTACGTTACTAGGCAAGATTTTGTGTGTGCGTGGGAGGTATGGATATATCACTATATATAATAAAATTTCGACTATCAAAAAATTTTAATTTCAATAAAAATAAAAACCAAAGAAACACAAAAATGGTTGTAATGGTTGTATTAAGATAAATTCGAAAAAATAAATTAAGCAAAAACCTGTTTTAAGATTAATATTTGAGATTATAGAATTTGTAAAATACGTTATATAACACATGATATAATTTACATATGATAATGACGTCTTTATAAGAAATTTGGATCAGGGGATCAAACTGTCAGGATGGCCGAGTTGTAGTAGGATAAATACATATGCACTCACATACTTTTTATACATTATAGTCGTAAGCTAGTAATGGTCACATTGACAATACTCTGTAATTAACATAGCATTAAGTTAACTGAAGGCGCGAACTGGAATGTAAAGAGATCGAGCGTCATTGCTTTAGCGTGCGCCGTGGAATAAAGAACGAATATACATATGTACATACAGCAAAGTAAAGGTCGGCATTTTAAATAAAGCCGCCCACACTTGTGAGTCGATTATTGCATACCCTGGAATTTTTTATATTATTTTATATAGCTGTATATATAATTTTATATGTAATTTAAATGGACAACATAAATTTTTTGTGTATTGGGGAGCCTGGAATTATTTAAGTTATTTTTACTATTTTTATTTAACATAAAAGCTGTTATGCCTGTTCTATTTAAATGGACAGTGTCAATTTATGTTATTTGAAGGACTATCTATATTTTTAAACAATTCTACCCATAATACTAGGTACTAAAAAACAATTTGATGTACAGGGTATTTTATGCAGACTCAATGATCTTCGCATGCATGCCCGTCGTGGCTGGCCAAACCATCGAAATAGCAAATAAACGAAAACAATTCACGTGCATATACGTACATACATACATATACATATGTATGTATGTATGCACGCATGCAAACACAGAACAGCGCATACATTCATTGTTGCTCTCGACTTGGCGGTCGCTAAGCATCTGCGAACTTGGTGGGATCTGCCGCAACGCTGCTCTCGATCTCACGACCCGATGCGGCAGGTCCCACCCGAAGCGGCAGGTCCCACCCGAACAAATACGAAGCGTATGGGACCTGCCGCTAACAAAAACATTCCAAAAGGCTGGCAACTCTATTTGTTGTTTTCTTAATGATTCAACGTTTAATGAAAGCAAATTTTAAAAATAAAAATAAATTAATTAGTATTTTAATTTCTTAATAAAGAAATATTTTTTTTATTTTGAGTTTTATTTTGAAACCAACTGACTAATCTGCATAGATCAGCTAGTACCGAACTTACACTGGGATATTAAAGCGAAGCTTTTACAAAGTGATTAAATAAGTTCAATACAAGTGGTTCTAATAATAATAAAATAGAACTGTAAGGGTTAGAAACTTAGATAAAGGGATTAAGCTTTGGTGCGGACTTAGAATTTCAAATGGACCTGTTGATGACAGTAATTAGTTCAAGCCGGGATCGGACAGCAAGTGGGTCAGAGGTTAAGGCATCCGCCTTACAGACGGGAGCACTCGGGTTCGAATCTAGCCGACTACTTCTCATATACGGACAAGTTTGGACAAAAAATTTCTAACAATAAGGTCACTGATGAGGATGCTTGGCAGCATCCGAAATAGCGCTATATGACCAGCCAATACTTTTCAAATATCTACCTTTCTATATTCACCCTGAATTGTTGACGTCGAGCCTGCTAAATATTTCATTTACAAATTATACGTCGCTAAAACACACATTCTATCAATAAGGGACGGCACGCCCATTCATTATGACAAACTAACTTCATTGTATCAACCTCATATTGAAACAAAAACCAACTGACTAATCTGCATAGATCAGCTAGTACCGAACTTACACTGGGATATTAAAGCGAAGCTTTTACAAAGTGATTAAATAAGTTCAATACACGTGGTTCTAATAATAATAAAATAGAACTGTAAGGGTTAGAAACTTAGATAAAGGGATTAAGCTTTGGTGCGGACTTAGAATTTCAAATGGACCTGTTGATGACAGTAATTAGTTCAAGCCGGGATCGGACAGCAAGTGGGTCAGAGGTTAAGGCATCCGCCTTACAGACGGGAGCACTCGGGTTCGAATCTAGCCGACTACTTCTCATATACGGACAAGTTTGGACAAAAAATTTCTAACAATAAGGTCACTGATGAGGATGCTTGGCAGCATCCGAAATAGCGCTATATGACCAGCCAATACTTTTCAAATATCTACCTTTCTATATTCACCCTGAATTGTTGACGTCGAGCCTGCTAAATATTTCATTTAAAAATATATTGATTATTGGTTGAGATGTAAAGTATAACTCAAAATTAATTATTATTTGGTAAGTGAACCTATAAAACTCATAAGTTTTCAAATAATGCTGAAAATGCATAGATTAAAGGAGTCTATAAGTCTATTTCCCGCTTTCTGAAAGTTACTATAAGTGCATGACTTTTTTGATTAAAAAAAAAAACAAAATAATCATTATTTACAGTCCCTGATGTATGCATTTAAATCGCGCGATTTATATAAATATAAAAATATTGCGATCCCCTTACTATCGTGTTTTTTTTTTTTGACTTGTGTACATCGAATTCGGACTTTGGCCTATTTTCACTATTTCTGCAATAAAGTCTTGCTCTACACCTGGAAGTTGCTTTCTAATTTTCAGACGCGTCGTTTAATACGGTGTTTAGACAGAAACAGCTACTTTATATACAGACAGCTGCAAATTTCACAAATTATGACTATAAACACGCGGCAATAAAGTCTACCTACCCCACCTGAACTCGATTCCTTAATTTTATCCGCGTGTTTTAAGGCCAAAACCAACATTCTCAATTACCCAAAACATCTAATAATAATAACAATTTTAAATCATCGTCTAAATACGGGCTAAGAGCACGCGCACACAGAGAGCGGAGCAGAGCGGAGTTGACGCGTGTTTATCCCTCCAAACCGCTTAGTGGGTACGCACACAGAGAGCGTATTGTAAGCAAAGCGGGCATTGGATATTTAAAACTGATATCACTTTGTGGCCGCTGCAGAAAGGTGTAACTCTTTATTTAAAGCTATGAAACCATACGCAAGTATTTGCCAAATCAACTTTATTAACTTGTGTGTCAGACAAACAACTTTGTACCAAGTTAGGTCGTGCGATTTAAGTGATTTGCACTGTAATACAGAAACTTTGTTTTTATTTTATACACTTACTATAGGCAAGATATAGTGAAATATAGGAACTAAACTAAAAAAAATTGTTATTAAAAAAGTTAGAACTTCAAAAATTAAAACAAAACAAAAAAATCTTAGGATTAAAAATTTAAAACTATTATTCTCCATCTGGGACCTCAAATCTATAAAAATAAAATTGGTTGTAGTCTCACGCCAGACTAAAAGTGTTATTTCGTTCAATGAATCAGCGCGTTGACGAGCGGACAAAACAAACATGTCTGTGTCGCTAATTCAGCTCTGCTCAGCTCATTTCGTCATGTGCACACTCTCATTGCTTTCTGTGTGTTTGTTTTATTTTGCTGATAAGCTCAACTAAAGAAAGAGCAAAAAAATCAGCACAAGGCGGGTCATAAGTTTTTGTACGACTCGCTTGCTCCGCTTCTCCTCTTCTCTACAAGCACACAACTGTTTACTTAACCTCGTAAGTTTAAATCATCGTCTAAGTGCGGACTAAAGCTCTCTTTAGATGGGGGCGATTAATAAGAGAACTACCTCAAAAGCAATATCATATCGAAGTCGAACGATATTATTCTGCCAAATGCCGATTAATTATTAAATCCATACTTTAAAGTACTTGCGAGTACTTATAAGTAACCGAATTATGGAAATTACGCTGGCGCTGCTAAAACCGCATGTGGTGCGTAACTCATACGCACTGCATCAGATAAAATCCCTAATTGGAAGCAATTTTAATATTCTGACATCCAAGGAAGTGATTATAACAAAGGAAATTTCGGAGTGCTTCTATGCGGAGCATAAGGGCAAGTTCTTCTACAATCGTCTGACCACCTTCATGCATAGGTGCGTAATAGTTTGGTACAGTTACAGTTTTGCTAACCAGTTTGGTTATAGCGGCCCTTGCTACGCGTTCATACTGCAATCGGAGGCGTGTATTAAAAAATGGCGGCTTCTCATGGGTCCCACTAATGTATTCAAGGCAGTGTACAGCCACCCGCACTGCATACGCGCGATCTACGGACTCTCGGACACGCGCAACGCTTGTCACGGATCAGACAGCAAGGCCTCGGCACTGCGAGAGATTTCCATTCTCTTCCCCGAGTTTTGCGTAGGCCAAATCGACAGTTGTACCAATAGTATTGTAAATCATAAACGTGCTTGATCCGAAGCATTTTATGCATACAGCCATATGCTAATAATCAAGTGTACATATATGTATGTTTTTCGTCAGACGTAGACTTGTGGCGAACCTTGTCAATGACACAGTTCGCATTTTTTATGCACTTTGTTCAGCTGTACAAAAGCCGCTTCTGTACTCATCCTAAATAGCTGTATTAATTGACAATCCAACAGCAATTACTTAAGCCTCGGACACGCTGAGTAGCTATTATTTACCGCATGCCGTTATACCATTAACTACTGAATATACATACATACATACATACATACACCAGCTGGTAAAACCCCAGAGTTGCTCGGCGAAATAATTAGATTAAAATGCATTATGTTGAACTTGACTATCGTCAATTGTAAGAAATAAACAAAATAGCGCAACACTATTTTCCCGCCGTCGGGAGTAGACATTAGAGGTGGAGAAACATAGATGTCATCGATGTTTGCAAAACATCGGAACCATCGATGTTTTTACTCCCTGTACCCATAAAATGGGTAAAAAGGGGGTACTAAATCTGTGCAAATGTATGTAACAGGCAGAAGGAGACATCTCCAACCATATAAAGTATATATATTCTTGATCAGTATCAAAAGAGATTTCGATTTGGTCATGTCCGTCTGTCTGTCCGTATGTATGAACGCAAGGATCTCAGCAACTATAAGAGCTAGAGACACCAAATATGGAATGTAGTTTCGTGTATAGCGGGAGCAGGTCAAGTTTGTTTTAGATTTGACATATCTCCCCCCATTCCCCCGCTATTCGATAAAAACCGTTTTAAAGTGACAATTTTCAAGATATAGATTAGATGTATAGTATTTCGACCACTATTAATATATTGCCCAAATTTCAAGTCGATCGGATTATAAACACGGCGGTTATTCACGAAAGAAGATTCAGTTCTTCAGCGCGGGGGGAAGAAGAAGCACAGCCACAACTTAAAATGTCTCGCTTGCGCTGCGCTTGAGCTGTGATCGTGTGAGTGCGTCCTTTGTATATGTGTGTGTGTATGTGTAAGTGTACGTAGATGCGATCGGAAATTATTGCCCTGTGTACAGGAAGTTTCGTAGTCGGGTATACTCGACTATAGCATTTTTACTTGTTATATACAAGTCTGCCCGGGCAGATGCTGTTATTGTCGTGATGCAAAATTAAGAAACAATAAACAATCCTGGTAATTTCGACCTTCTTAAATGTTGGGAGCTAAGAATTGAACAATATTATGAGATAACAATCTCTTTTACACATGAGTACTGATGACATTTCCAAAAACTTTTTATGTATCCAATCATCTATTTGCGAATCTGAGAGTTTTGATCAAAGCTGGACAAACCATTTCGGATCTCAAGACAAAACTTGGTCTTTATATTGTAGAAAAATTATTATTTATGAACAAAAACAGGGATCCCAAAAAAATAGTCTGATAATATTTTTATTGTTTCAATTGTAAAGGTTTTTTATTTAAAAACATCGATGTTTGTTTTTAAAACATCGAAAACATCGATGGACACACATCGATGTTTCTCCACTTCTAGTAGAGGTGGATGTTTTTATATACAACTCTGCCCGGGCAGATGCTATTATTGTATTGAAGCAAAATTTGGAAGCAATAAACAATCCTGATAACTGCGACCTTCTTAAATGTTGGGAGTTAAGAATTTAAAAATGTTATGAGATAATAATCTCTTTTACACATGAGTACTGATGACATACGAAGTCTAAGTGGCCCTGATCCAAGCAAAATTGTCGACTCGATGCCGTCGCATCAAGTGGATCATCTATTTGCTGTATTTTCAGTGATTCAATCGAACTAAGTCAACGATTTGGTACTTGCTTTGCTTGTCGTTGCGGTGGCTCCGCGGTTGGGATAATCGTGGTGCGCCATTTTTGTGTATTTCAAGTCAGTATAGTCGAATACATCAAAATGCATTTTAATGTAAATATATCGCCGGGCAATGCTGAGGTTTTACCAGCTAGTTAGATTATATTTACATACATATGTACATACCATATTATGTGTATTCGGCAAAAATTTTGTAATATTCCGATTTTGACATTTATCAAGAACGTTGTAATTTTGGCTATTTATTTTAAATTTTGGATATTAAATTAATTTAATTTGACTCATATTTATAGAATTCAAATCAAGCTAATCCTTACCGAAATATGTTTGAATCAATAATTATTTAATAACAATTAATTTTAATATACTATATTGATTTTAAAATGCGTATTTGAATAGGCAATAAAATATATTGACATTTGGCAATTTCATTTTATTTTCGAGTATAACTTAAAATCCAATATGCGCGCTTTATGGTATGGCATCACCAATTATTATGCGATACTTACCATCACTACTTTTTCATCGTATAGTCGCATAGCATATCGATGATCCCACCAAAACTGTAATCGCTTCGCTTGCGTAGGACCAGTTTTATCCCATATTTTAATTGAAATTATTGCAAAATAGTCAACCTCCGCCGCCGGAAATCGAATCTGGAATTTTTTCCTGCGTTTTTTGACACCAAAGTCGCACAGATCGGAGCAGTCTTTATAAGGGGTAGCTTCAGTAAATGTTTACCAAAGTTTCAATGCGGCAGGTCCCACACGCTTCGTATTTGTTCCAGTGGGACCTGTAGTAGCGCTGCTCTCGCTCTCACGACCCGAAGCGACAGGTCTACCACCCAGCGGGAAATTTCGCGGTTACTTCATCGATTCCTAGTCGCTTACTTGGAAACTGGAAGCGCTTCCTAGCCTATGTAAATTGTGATTACAACGCTGATTACATTTGTATGAGCATGGCCCCGTTTTCTAGCAGTCGCGTCCACATCACAGATTACTAGAGCAACGACGTTGTGTGTAATTCAATTACTGTCCACCAAGCTGCTTACTTTTTCCTAAATGCAAGCGCTTACTTTTCTATAAATGTGAGCGCTTACTTTTTCATAGAAGTAACTGTTTACTTTTTGACAAATGTAAGCAGCATAATGGCACAAAAGTAAGCGGAAAATTATCAAGTTTTCCCCGAATAAAAATCAGTAAATTACTCAATACAACATTTTTTTATTGCCAAGTATTTTTGTGAAGTTATTTTTCGGTCATCATAGTTTTTTTTATGATGACGAATTTTGTATTCGCGAAATGTGCCGCAAATTTCCGAAATTTACTCCGCCTCAGGGTACAAATCTTTTTTGGAATATTTGCGTGTATACACATGTACATATAGTATTAAAAATATTTCATGAGTAATATGTGCATAAGTAATTACCGTTTTCCAAGTTGGTTGTATTTTGAAATAAATTTTAAGCTCAGCAGTTCCTCTTCAGTTTGACTCTAAAATCGAACTAAATTGAAAGACGCATGAACAAACAAATGACAATGTAAAGCAAATGACAAAACTTGGCCACCAACTAACGGCAGTTGTCATATGTTACCTTCTTACACCAATTTAAAAAAAGGAAAGCAATAGAATTTTTTGTACCCCTCTTAACGTAGTCTTCCTGTATACAAATCGGCCGTTCATGTAGCGAACGTTTCATCAGGCTGGCCGAGACGCGCACACAAATTTTCCGGTTAAGCAGCGAGCATTTCATCGGGTTGACCGAGACCTGCACAAAAATCTGCCGGTAGAGCAGCGACAGCTTCATCACCTGAGCGCCAGCACACAAATCAGCTGGTCAAGCAGCGAACATTTCATCGGGTTGACCGAGACCTGCACACAAATCTGCCAGTAAAGCAGCTGCACACAATTCTGCCGGCTTAGAAGCGAAAGCTTCATAGATTTGGATGGCAGCACACAAATCTGACGGCGAAGCATACAAAACTGCAGAAAGCATTGCCTTTTTAATCAATTACCAAACGGTGAGCTCGGGCGATTTCCCGCTGGGCAAGTTCGTGGCTCTGTCGCAGATGCTTAGCGACCGCCGAGTCGAGAGCAACAATGTATGTATGCGCTGTTCTGTGTTTGCATGCGTGCATACACATACATATGTACATGTATATGCACGAGAATTGTTTTCGTTTGTTTGCTATTTCGATGGCTTGGCCAGCCGCGACTGGCATGCATGCGAAGATAATTAATTGAGTCTCGCATAAGATACTCTACATAAATTTGTTTTTTACGTGGTATAATGGGTGGAATTGTTTAAAAAATTTAGATAGTCTTTAAAATACAATAAATTGACAGTGTCCATTTAAATTAAACAGGCATAATAGCTTTTATATAATAAAAATAGTAAAAATAATATAAACAATTCCAGGTTCCCAATACACAAAAAATTGACAGTGTCCATTTAAATTACACAGGTATATCAGCTTTTATATTCTATAAAAATAATATAAACAAGAACGGACGGCTATCTTCGGAGTGCCGAGGCTATATACCCTAGCAGGAATTAATTCTTATATAAAACTTAATTTTCGTCTAATTGCTCTTATGGGATTATCTAAAATTATAGGACTCTAATTGAAGTATAATAAAACTCTCACTTAGCTTGGATGTAATATTTGTATTAGCAAAAAGTTTGATATAGTGGTCCGATTTTGACCAAATTTGGCCAGATTGTATAAACCCTCTAGAGCAGGGGTGCGCAAAGCTACCCTGTAATACGACCGGTGTCAAGACATACCAAATTATAGTCCTATGATGCATTACTCGTAGCTAGCGAAATCGTTAGCTTCAAGTAATGCCCAAGAGCGACAGGCAAATAAAACGAAACACAGAAAATCAGCGAAGGCAAGAAAAGCGACATAAGCAACAGAGGAATACGAAGCGCACGTATCCAGAATTTTGGCAATTTCTGTCTTCGTTTTTTTTGTTCTCTTTTCTCTGACTTGGCCGCTAACACATTTTTCTGAGCAAAGTGACGTGTAAAGTGTTCGAACGCAGTGCTTGTGAGAATAAAACAAATACTTGTAAGTATATAATATATATAATTATATATTTTATATAATTATATTAGAAATATAAATAAGTATTAATCAATTTTACATTCCAGACGCAATTTCTAAGTGCCAAGCTGTGACGCCGGAGCCGTAGCTGCGTAAGGGCGTTCAGTTACAAAAAAAGAATTTAAAAAAATAATAACAACAAAATTATGTGAAATGAAGAAAAATAAATAATTATAATTGATAAAAGTTGTACTAATAAAAAAAGTAATAAAATAAAAATAATAAATTTAAATATTTAAATTAATGTTTGACTAAATGTTAGTTACTTGCACTAGCGAAATAGCCATGTAAGGCGTACTAACGATATTGCTAGATCTTTGTCACCAGGGAAATCGCTAGATCAATAGCCGTAGACAAATAGCCATGTAGCTCATACTAACGATTTTACGGCATCTTTAGCACCAGGCAAGTCGTTAGGCAATGGTAATGCAGCGCCGTACCGCCCGGTACGTTTGGCGGACATGTAGTATCGAAATTCGTTAGGTAAACACCATTGCTGGTGTTGCGGAGAGTACCGGTCCCCATCACTAAGTTCTAGGCATATCGCTAGTGTGGCACCGGTCTTGCCTACTACAGGGTACCTTATGGATGTGAACGCAACAATACAAATTAAAGAAATCGCATGCACACATGTAACGAAAATTTGTTGTACTTATATGTGTACACAGAAAAGAAAAAGGAACATGTTTCTTCAAAAATAAAAAAAGTGGAAAATGCTGATGATTGATGCCGATTTAAAAATTCATCACAATTTACTTTATTTTTTTAAATGATCATTTAAGTAGCGCCTCCAGGTTATTATTTGTCAATCGACTTCTATTACAATTTGTAATTAATTTTAAAGTAGAAAGGGCGCTTTCACAAATGTATGTACTTTCAAGCATTGTGTACATCTTTAAAACATTATTTTGAAGCAAAGGGTATTTTCTTACGCTTTCCGTTTTCCAACAATCGACGCATTTTTAATTATATGACTTTAGTTCTAAGTCGCATTACAAATCGCACGGTTCGCAACGAAGTGAAGATTTTCGTTTTTCAGTGTACAGTAAACGATAAGACAACAAAATACATTCGAATTAGCAACGGCAAAACGAGGAAATAATATTGTTTTTGTTTTGCCAGCAACGAAAGTTGACGGAATGCGAAAAGTGAAAAATTGTTTGTATAATTTGCAATGTGCACCAGAAGCTTGCCTATGTGTAAGCCTCACACACTTCCATATGCTATCTGCAATACAAAAACAAATGTGCGTCGTGTGCATAGACGCTGCGCACCCCTGCTCTAGAGACTTGGCTTAAGAAAGTTTGGTAAGGATACCTTAATAAACAAAAAAGTTTTTCATACAAAAACATAGTTGTCGACCGATCAGTCCTATAGCAGCTACATGTTATAGTGATCCGACATATGTACTGTCCGCAGCAAAAAGAAGGGTCTGTGCCAAGTTTCATTACGATAGCTTTAAAACGTATAGACTAGTTCGCATAGAAACAGACGGACATCGCTATATCGACTCGGCTATTCATGCTGATTCAGAATATATATACTTTGTTGGGTCGGAAACGTCTCCTTTAGTCCATTACACACTTCGAGACAAAATTATAATACCCTGCTAGGATATAAAAATTCCAGGGTATGCATTCATCGAAATTGGTGGAATTGGCGCTCTGGGTCGTGAGAACGAGAGCACCGCTTCGGCAGGTCCCACACACTTTGTGTGCCTAGTTGAAAATTTTCGTTCTGAGACAGCGCTTCTCAATGAGCGGTCTAGCTTTGACCCCCATTTCTCGCCCGTGGCGACAGGTGGGCTTAATCCTTTTCAAATATTTTTGATGAAGTTAGGAGAATAATACTAGCATCCAGAAAAAAGCGGAAGTTGATCCATTTTGTACCGGGCCGAAGTGGAAACGCGCACAAGACCAGGGCTGAACAAGTAAGAACGTTGCAGTCGGACGCACCCGACTGCAGAATACTATGTTCCCAGTCCTATATAATTTGGTTATTTATGTGTTCAGAAAGAGACGCGAAAAAAACTGCACAGATGTGGGAGATATAGATTTTGCTCCTTTGTGGGGGAGGGGGTGGGGGGTCAAAATTTATTTGATGCAGATTTGTCCAGAAGGTTAACATTAGTCTGTGTGCCAAATTTGGTGACTCTATCTTTGAAACTGTAGGAGATATACCCCTTGAAAAACGTGTTGTGGGGATATCATATGCCGATTTGTGGGGGTGGGGGTGGGGGGTCAAAATTTTTTGATGCAGATCTGTCGGGAATCTCATCATTAGTCTGTATGCCAAATTTGGTGAATATAGCTTTAAAAATGGGGAACATACAGGCTTTCCCCAAATTGCGGGGAAGGGTGGGGGTGGGGGTCGATCTCGACACTTCATAAATTGACGATATACACCAATATGTGTACCAAGTTTGGTTGCTCTACCTCAAAGATAAAGGCAAAAAAATTGCGTTCATACGGACAGACGGACATTTCGCAAACCCAATATATTTTTTTCCCTTCGGGAACATTGTATAAAAAGAAAGGCGGTCAGTACTGTGGTGAAAAGAGATATGTTTTAGTGAGGGTGCCCAGGCGCTTGTAAGGGAATAAATAGAAGTGAAAAGGCAAATGGCGTGGGATTGGCAACCGTGTGTGACATATTCTTTATCCTCGGCAGCCTGGCCCGGTAGAGCGAACACAGAATAATACACTCCAAGTTCGAGAAACTCACCGGCAAGTGGCAGCGAAGTGTGCTGGAGCTGAACACGGCGGACGAAATCTCCGAAGTCCCCATCACCATCCAGCTGCGGTGATATATGTGAGTTTGTTATATTTGTGTTGGCAGCCGGGCAGCTGATCCATATTTTCAAGCCCACACCGGGCAGTGCAAAGTGTCGGCCTGGCCATACAGCAGCTAAAGGCAACATTATTTACTATGCAGTTGTACATTTTTAAATTAGTGCAAACTCACTTGTGTAGTGCCCATAGTGCATATTTGTTATGGCGCACGCATTTGCGCAACAAACAAACTCGCCAACAAACATATGTGTGTGAACGTTCCTGTCAATGTTTAATTATTGATTAGTATATAAGTTTGCTTATTTATTTATTTAATTTTTTTTTTTGTTGTAATATTTACCTTTTTGCATCTAAGAGTTCGTCGACCCTGTAATTGAGAACACCAACACGCTTAACATTTTGCACACACATTGGGTGCCAAACAGCTGATCGTTAAAAATCATTAAACCGTATGTGGTGTCGCGGGCTAAAATATATCATTGCGATTTTTTTTAAGGGTATTATTTTTATAATTTACTCAATATTATTTTGCCCCTCCCTGACCCATAACAAGAGCTCTTGGTAGGAGTAGGTTAATTATTGGCACATAATTAATAGCTTATTAACGCCCTAATTCTCGCATGAAATAATTTATTCCCATGGCATTTTTTTACTCCCTGTACCCATAAAATGGGTAAAAAGGGGGTACTAAATCTCTGCAAATGTATGTAACAGGCAGAAGGAGACATCTCCAATCTCCCTAACAATTTTCAAGATATAGCTTTAAGATTTAACATGAACAATACCTTAGTCACTTTCAATCTACTGTCCAAATTTCAGTTGATCGGATAATAAACACGAAAGAAGATTGAGTGATGCAGCGCGATGTCCGTATGAACGCGTCGATCTCAGAAACTACAAGAGCTAGAGACACCAAATTTGTAATGTAGGTTCCTGTATACCATACGCAGATCAAGTTTGTTTCATATTTCAGATATCTCCCCCCGTTCTCCAGCAAATCGATAAAAACCGTTTTATAGCAAAAATTTTCAAGATATAGCTTTAAGATTTAACATGAACAATACCTTAGTCACTTTCAATCTACTGTCCAAATTTCAGTTGATCGGATAAAAAACACGGAAGTTATTCACGAAAGAAGATTGAGTGATGCAGCGCGCTGAGGGAAGAAGAAGCACAGCCACAACTGCGCTGTCGCTTGCGCTGTGGCTCGTGTGGGTGCGCCCTTGTGTGTGTGCAAGTTTACGAAGATGCGATCGGGGATTTTTGACCTGGGTACAGGGAGTTTTGTAGTCGAGTATACTCGACTATAGCATTCTTACTTGTTTTTATATACATACCTGCATGAACATTTTTTGAGTTTAATTATATTTATTTTCTTTATTTATTTTGCTTGCGTTTAAAGGTTTTGGTGCTTAAAGATTTAATTTTCAGAATTTCTTAATTTTTTTATTTTTAATTTAATTTCATTATTTGTTTGCAAAAATTTGCTATTCATTTATTTAAAACTAACATTTAATTAAATTAAATTAAATGGAATTTATATTAGGGTCGGAAGATAATTATTCAATTAAGTGAAGAAGAAAATAAGTAGTTGTAAATTAATTTAGAGGGAGGACGCGTGGCTTGTTCCATGGATTAGGCCAGCCGCAACCGTTTAAGCAGAGGGTGGCCCAAATAATTATCATGTATTGGACCACAGGTAGGGCGGGCGCGCGAGGTGGAGACATCGAAACCTCATCCATCTGACAGTCGTTCCTTTGTTTGTTTTTTTTTTGTTTCGTAGTTTTTGTTGTTGGTGTTATCCTGCTTGTTGTGAGCTGCTGTATGTCTCTTTTCTTTGTTTACATTAAGCGGGCACTGGGTCGTATCCAGCCCTGGGGCCGTCAGATAGCTGGCGTTGCCCCACCAACAAAAATGCTAATTTGTAACAAAGTATGTACTTTATTCAAGTGAAAATTTTTAAAACAATTATTTCCATTGTTAAAACATAGCGCAACCTTACATTTATCACATTCCGTCAGCTTAAATTCAAAAGTCTCAAATTTGGCGGCAAACTTATTACATGTTGGTAGTAACAAATATCAACCGACCGGCCCATTTATGGAAAATCGATCATCAATCGATAATGTGAATGCAGACGTTCGGACTTACTACATAATAATAATAATGGGTAATTCTAAAGTTTAGGGGCCTCACAAAAAGACTGCATCAAAATGTCTGATATTGTTTATTAGTCATAAACGACGCGTCTGAAAATTAGAAAGCAAATTCCAGCGGCGGAGCATGACTTTATTGCCGAAATAATTAAATAAATGCAATTAAAGGTTCACCTATATGTGTATATCGATACGATAATTGATAGATTTCACTGTTGGAAAACATCGAAAAATGACCAGAGCTGCCAGACGGTTCAAAATAAATCCGCACAAATTTGAATATGTTAATAATATTTTTGCAATAAAATGTGTAAATACCGTTTGATTTATATATATATATTTGGTAATGTTTCGGTTGAGTTACTGTTTTCCAAGAGGCCACTAAAAAATATGGTTCTCGTCTCAAAAAATCCGAAATAATTTAAGATTTCGATTTCCGGCTGCAGAGGTTTACTGTTTTGCAATAATTTTTATTAAAATATTAATTATAAATGGTCCAACACAAGCGAAGCGAATACTGTTTGATGGGAGCATCGATAAGCTATCGATATGCGTTTACAAGTATGCGATGAATATGTAGTGTTGGTAATTATCGCACAATAATTGGTGCTGCCATACCATAAAGCGCGCATATTAGATTTTATAAATTATACTCTAAAGTAAAATTAACTTGCTAAATGTTATTTATTGCCTATTCAAAAGTGTATTTTAAAATCAATGTAGTATATTAAAATAACTTGTTTTAAATAATTATAGCTACAAACATACATACTTCGGTGAAGATTAGCTTGATTTGAATTTTATAAATATGAGTCAAATGCATTTAATTGAATATCCAAAAATTAAAGTAAATAGCCAAAATTACAGTGCGCTGCTTATAACGCTCAAAATCAGATTATTACAAAATTTCTGCCTAATACACATAGTAGTATGTATGTATGTAAATATCATATAATAGAAAAAATGATTATTATTAAATAAGCACATAGTATATGACAATGGGACCATAGTTCAAAACATTCTAGAAATTATAACATACTTATATGTATATGTACGTACATATGTACATGCATTCAGCTTCATAAAAAAACCCCGCTGGGCTGATTATCACGAACTGAAGCCAACAGCGCATATGTACACATGTATAACATTTTTATAAAAACTGCCCTGCGTATGTAAATACATGGTTTACAAATTCCTGTATCATAAAAGAACCCGACATTACATTTCTAAGTTGTAACAAGTAAGAATGCTATAGTCGAGTATACCCGACTACGAAACTCCCTGTACCCAGGTCTAAAACATCCAATCACATCTAAGTCCACTTACCCATACACACACACATACACAAAGATGCACACACACAGGCGGCAAAAACGACAGCGCAAGCGAGGCATTTTAATTGGTGGCTGTGCTTCTCCTTCCCCCTCTCGCTGCATTACTGAATCTTCTTTCGTGAATAACTTCCGTGTTTATTATCCGATCGACTTGAAATTTGGACAGTAGATTAAGAAACACTAATGTATTGTACATGTCAAATCTTAAAGCTGTATCTTGAAAATTGTTATTGTAAAACGGTTTTAATCGATTTGCAGGGGAAAGGGGGAGATATCTGAAATATGAAACAAACTTGATCTGCGTATGGTATACAGGAACCTTTATTCCAAATTTGGTGTCTCTAGCTCTTGTAGTTGCTGAGATCTACGCGTTCATCCGGACAGACGGACAGACAGACGGACATGGCCAAATCGAAATCTCTTTTGACACTGATCAAGAATATATATACTTTATAGGGTCGGAGATGTCTCCTTCTGCCTGTTACATACTTTTGCACAAATCCAATACCCCCTTTTTACCCATTTTATGGGTACAGGGAGTAAAAATAGCTTCCCCGAAAAACTTATAGACAATTTAATAACAAACGCGACAACCCAAAATAAGAACACAGACAAAAACAAAGATATAGAAAAAGAGGATAAACAATACATTAGTGTACCATACATAAATAATTTAACAAATCGGCAAACAATAACAAAAATAATTCCAGACGCGCATTCCAAACACCTAATGTACGCGTACAAGGCACATACAAACACAAGAAATTTGTTTACGAACACGAAAGACAAAATACAAAAAGACAAACAACAACACGTCATATATGAGATCAAGTGCAATGGAAAAGAAGGTGAAAGATGCAACGGAGTATATATAGGAACAACAAAACGCGCGCAAGGCACAAGAATTGCCGAACATAAGGGAGACGCAAACAAAGGGAAAATGACAACAGCACTTGCGCAGCATATTACAACAAGAGGACACACACCTGATTTCAACAACACCAAAATATTAGACATTGAGAGAAGAGAACGAACAAGACTAACGCTAGAGAGCCTACGAATACAACAACAAGGGGAGAACACTGTAAACCACAAAGAAGACATTGAAAAGACAAACTTTATTTACGCTGCAGCAATATCAGTTGACAAACAAAACTTGACGAGCAAAGACGGTAGAAATAAAACGACGATGGATAAACATAAACAAAAGTGCAATTTAGACGTAGGAAAAATGACGACACTGTAGGAAATACTACAATAAGTTTAATGTATGTATTTTAAAGTAAATCGAAATGTTTGTTAAAAATCTTTATATGTATGTCAATGTTTTTTTATATGCATGTAAAACCAGACTCCCTGAGGAAGGCGTAACAAACGCCGAAACGCATAGGAGGAGAATTTTAATAAAGAATGCAATATTATTATGAAAATGAACTACATCGGCCTTATCAACTCGCTTTAGGATACACAAATATTGACGCACAAAAGGGCCCAAACACAAAACACAAACACTTAAAAAAATATAAATTAATTAGTAATTTCATGTATTGGCATAAGTATTTTGACAGGTATGTAATACTAAGAGAACAAAGTTTGAACTTAACAAATGTAATGAAATGAAGATTAATTTAGTAAAATGTATAACCTCCTTTGGCTTCAAAACCTTTTTGAACGCGTCTCGGTAGTGAATGAACTAAATTTTGAAGAATCTCTGGAGATATCTCTTTCCAAAGGAAAGTGACCTCAGTAATTGTCTCCTCTCTGGTTTTATTTAGCGAAACTGTTCTATTGCGTTTCAAAAGAGACCAGACGTTTTCTATAATATTTAAATCTTGACTTTGAGGTGGCCAGTCCAAAGTGGTAACACCACCATCCTTTAAAAAGTTAGTATGTACATTTTTCGCGTGTTTTGCTAAATAAATGAGAAAGCGCGCTCAAAATGTAGCAAAATATTACGTCACAAATGCCACATATATATACTAAGTGCAAAAGCACATGCATCTGAATGCGTGCTTGTGTATTTAAATAAATATATACACATATATCAATCGTTTATATATATAGTATATATATGTATGTGCACATATCGTATACATATATTCCATATGTACATATGTACATGCGTATATCGTATATGTGCATTGAACTTGTTTTTCAGTTCGCGCATCAGCAAACAATCGTGTAGTGAAATCTTCGCTAAATTTCGCAAAGTTTTCGATCGTTGGCACATTGTCGAACACATTCGGGATGTGGCATTTGTGACGTAATATTTTGATACATTTTGCACGCGCCTTCTCATTTATTTAGCAAATCACGCGACAAATGTAGTAAGCTGTGACGTCACAGCGATTTAGTTTTTGGAAAAATGATTTGTATAGCTTTTTACAACTTAGAAATGGAATGTCGGGTTCTTTTATGATACAGGAATTTGTAAACCATGTATTTACATACGCAGGGCAGTTTTTATAAAAATGTTATACATGTGTACATATGCGCTGTTGGCTTCAGTTCGTGATAATCAGCCCAGCGAGGTTTTTTTTTATGAAGCTGAATGCATGTACATACATATGTATGTACGTACATATACATATAAGTATGTTATAATTTCTAGAATGTTTTGAACTATGGTCCCATTGTCATATACTATGTGCTTATTTAATAATAATCATTTTTTCTATTATATGATATTTACATACATACATACTACTATGTGTATTAGGCAGAAATTTTGTAATATTCTGATTTTGAGCGTTATAAGCAGCGCACTGTAATTTTGGCTATTTACTTTAATTTTTGGATATTCAATTAAATTCATTTGACTCATATTTATAAAATTCAAATCAAGCTAATCTTCACCGAAGTATGTGTGTTTGTAGCTATAATTATTTAAAACAAGTTATTTTAATATACTACATTGATTTTAAAATAAATAACATTTAGCAAGTTAATTTTACCTTAGAGTATAATTTATAAAATCTAATATGCGCGCTTTATGGTATGGCAGCACCAATTATTGTGCGATAATTACCAACACTACATATTCATCGCATACTTGTAAACGCATATCGATAGCTTATCGATGCTCCCATCAAACAGTATTCGCTTCGCTTGTGTTGGACCATTTATAATTAATATTTTAATAAAAATTATTGCAAAATAGTAAACCTCTGCAGCCGGAAATCGAAATCTTAAATTATTACGGATTTTTTGAGACGAGAACCATATTTTTTAGTGTTCTCTTGGAAAACAGTAACTCAACCGAAACATTACAATATATTTATATATATAAATATGTCTCGCGCGATATATATATATATATACTAGCTGGTAAAACGCAAGCGTTGCCTGGCGAAATATAGATAGGAAACTATATAGTTTAGCCACGTGACAAATGTTTTTTGTGCAGCGCTATGAAAATGTCTTTGAAGCCGATCTAACTAAACAAATCTTAATCTCTTAATCATTTGTCCTTGACTTCCATTTCCGCCTGTGGCGACGCGAAGTAGATTTTCCAAAATAATTTGGCATTTGAAAACTAATTCAACGAATAATACTAAAAACCAGACTAAAGCTTTCCAACTATTTTCCACCCGTTGTATTGCCCGCAAAGTACCAGGTTTTTATACTATGTTCCCGAAAGGTAACCCCCATCTCCTCCAACGCAATTTGGGGAAAACCTGTATCTTCCCCATTTTTACTCCCTGTACCCATAAAATGGGTAAAAGGGGGTATTACATCTGTGCAAATGTATGTAACAGACAGAAGGAGACATCTCCGACCCTATAAAGTATATATATTCTTGATCAGTATCAAAAGAGATTTCGATTTGGCCATGTCCGTCTGTCTGTCCGTCTGTCCGTCTGTCCGTATGAACGCGTCGATCTCAGCAACTACAAGAGCTAGAGACACCAAATTTGAAATGTAGGTTCCTGTATACCATACGCAGATCAAGTTTGTTTCATATTTCAGATATCTCCCCCGTTCCCCCGCAAATCGATTAAAACCGTTTTACAGTAACAATTTTCAAGATATAGCTTTAAGATTTGGCATGTACAATACTTTAGTCTCTCTTAATCTACTGTCCAAATTTCAAGTCGATCGGATAATAAACACGGAAGTTATTCACGAAAGAAGATTCAGTGCTGCAGCAAGGGGAAGAAGAAGCACAGCCACCATTTAAAATACTTCGCTTGCGCTGTGGCTCGTGTGTGTGCGCCCTTGTGTATGTATGTGTGTGTATGTGTAAGCTTACGAAGATACGATTGGAAATTTTTGACCTGGGTACAGGGAGTTTCGTAGTCGGGTATACTCGACTATAGCATTCTTACTTGTTAAAGCTACAGTCAACAAATACAGACTTATGTTGAGATTCCTGATAGATCTGCATCAAAATAAAATTCGAGCCCCCCACAAATCGGCATATGATATCCCCAAAACACGTTTTTCAAGGGGTATATCTCCTACAGTTTCAAAGATGGAGTTACCAAATTTGGCATATAGACTAATGTTGACCATCTGGGTAAATCTGCATCAAATATTTGGAACCCCCCCCCAACACCTCCAGTGAATTCCCCAAAAAACCCTGCCACACTTGTGAAATTATTTTACGTAAAGAGCTTTGAAAATGAATTTGAAGGTAATCGGACTAAAATTAGACTTTTGCCCATACAACCTTGAGACACCCATTTTCCGCACAAGGGGTGGATTTTCCAAAATCGGTGAAATATGTGTGAAATGATTTTTGTGTAGATCTTTGAAAATGAGCTTGAAGCCGATTGGATCGTAAACAAAAAAGTTTCATACAGCAGTTTTCTGCGATTTTCCACACTTGTGGGTGGAATTTTCCAAAATCTTCTTAGCGTCCACTTTCAACATAGATGGACCTTACTGTGAAAATTTCAGCATCCTAGCTCTTACGGTTTGGGCTGTGCGATGATTGCCAATCAGTCAGTCAGCACGAACTCTTTTATGTACATAGATATCTCTCTTTCACGCAAAATATATATGTATATATATATATGTAAGATGGTAACGCTCTGGTCCTCTGGCAGCCCAGGCTTTGCCGGGTGGCAACACGAAGGGATAGCCAACGAGTTGGCAAGGCGAGCAGCGACACAGTCGATCAGAGAGTGTCAAAGAGAAGTGATCAGAAGCAGAATTCAAGTCGCAGTAATATATAATTAAAAGTTGTATTTCCTAATTTGTTAAACTCCCACGCGGGCATATAATAATAATAAACAGCATATAATAATATAATATTTTGGAGCTAATTAGTTCTAATGTTACATTTGGGGGCTCAACCAGTCCTGTGTGCGCGAGTTTAATGGGAGCTGTCGGTGCATAAAAGTCGTGTGTACTGTAACGAACCTTTTGGCTTCACCGGGTCTAGCTCGGTCGACCAGGAGTTCGTGCCAACAAATTTATAATCTGCAGCACTTGCGATAAAAGAAAGTCAATTGTTTTAAGCTTTAAATGTATATTATGCCGGTTCACCCGGTTACTTCCAGTTTGCAATAGAATTTCTTTGCTTAATTATTATCCCTCGTAGTCGTGGTGCTGCTGGTGATTGCTCTGCCCAAGTGCCCGTAGATCCAATTTCCCGATATTCTCTTCGGCTTGTCCCGTTCGCTAAATGCTTTGAGACTAAGCAGTTTCAATGCTATCGGTTAGCCTCGGTACCGCTGTGCAAGTGTGATGTGCCTATATCTGGCCCTAGGTATGCGAGTGGTACAACTCCGGTTTAGACCTGGATTCACCTGTTCGCTTTAACCACAAATTCTCCTATGTCTCCTGCTTGCCTTGGCACCCCAGTTTGGACCGGGTTTCCGCCGTGGCTGTTCTCCTGTTCTCTATGCCCTGTTCGTACGTACCGGGGATACTCCAGTTTAGACCAGATTTGATCCACCGGTACTCGTTTGTCGCCGCCCGTTTGGTTCCGCCGAATCTCAAGGACTCCTAGTTTGGCCTAGGTTTGTCCCCGGACTCTTTTAGCGTGGCTTCACTGTGTTATCTAGTCCCTAGGACTCGCCGAGGTTACCCCAATTTATACCAGGTTTAGCCGTCGGTGTCTTTCGGGATGTCTTGCCTGTATTTTAGGTAGAGACACCAAGGATACCCCAGTTTATACCAGGCTTAGCCGTTGATGCTCTCTAAAATGCCCTGTCGTGATCCTTGAGATTTACCAAGGGTACCCCAGTTTATACCGGGTTTGGCCGCTGGTTGTCGTCGGACTTGTCCTATGTACTCCTGAGGAAGGATACCAAGGATACCCCAGTTTAAACCAGGTTTGTCCGTTGGCCTCTTCTCTGCATTTCCACAAAACCTCACTGGCACTACTCACGTTTGCACTTTGGTCCGTGGGCGACGCCTTTGCACTGATTAGCAGAATCTCGCTACGCCGCGTGGCAGAAGGCTCGCTTCCAAGTTTCTCAGGGCTGGTTCGGGGCAAGTGGTTTCGCTTGTCCCTCGAAGATTGACCAAATGTCTGGCCTTGAATGCTGCTCCTGTAGATCGGCCCAATATTTGGCCGCGCCGTTACTCGTACTGGTTTCTTCCCTCGATGACACTTTGTTCGCACTGTACTTCTCTACTTGTACTTAATTTCCCGCACTTGCTCGTTCACTTCACTTGACTTTGTTTTCTTGACTGTCTCACTTGACTCTGTTTCACTTGACTGTCCAGCTCCCACGCAGATCTCGCCTTTTATTGCCGCTGCCGGCCGGTCCCGCTTGGTGGCTGCATCGGGGCCGCGGCAGCGGTCAACTCTCCAAGCTCTCGCCTAGCGGTGCACACCAGCAATGTTGTTGCTAGGCTTAAATGTGGCGCCGACGCCAGCTGCCAAATAACGGCGACATCGGCTGACGTTCGCCTAGCAACAGCGGTGAATTACCGACGCTGCGTATTGTTCGCCGTCAGTGCAAATGAGTGCTGCATATTGCACCTCTAATGCACTCTTTACGCACTAACGGCGTAAGCTCGTCTCCAACGGCGCGCGGTCAGCACTAACGGCGCTTATCCTGGCGGCCGTTCTCTGTGTGACACGTAGCATTTGCTGGCTACGTGTGTTAGAGCGAGCGTGAACGCAAGAGCGGCTGTGAGCGTGAATTCGCCGCGACCCAGTGGCGCATCGTTTCGTTGCTTGTTTGTTTTAGTTATTTTTATTATGATTATTGTTATTATTATTATTACGTATTTTTACGCTATTGGTGGTATGATGTTAGTGTTAGTAAGATTAGTTTTAGTATTATTAGTACTATTATAAGTTACAACCACCAATGCGCTTGGATACGTAATTGTTTTATATTGCTTATTATTTTATTATTTATCGTGTTGACTTGGTGCCTGTTGTAATTGACGATCCCTTTTGCCGCGCCTTTGATCGCGGCAGAGGCGTGATTGCCTTGGTGTGGGTGTGATCGTTTCACAGTTTTGCTCCTCCCGATGTGCTGGTATGGTGCTCCTCTTGTATTTAACAGTGCCTGTTTATGCCAACGTGTGCTTGTCTTCACTGTTAGCCGTGGTTATGCGTGCTGCTAACGCAGTCCGGAGTATATTTCTGCTGTTAACAGTGGTCTCGGCCCTGTTATCGCAGATTTGCGCACACTGGCGCTGTTAACTGGTTCGTTCACATGAGCTGGTTCCTGTTGTGTATATGATCATGCTGGCGTCACTTTTGGGTGAGTGTTTTTCATTTGGGTTTTAATTTTTATATTTTGTCTAATTTCCTTTGTTTTCCGTGTCTTCAGGCTTGCCGAAATATTCGCCAATGGATTTCTTCACCGGCACCATGTTTTCCCTTGCCCCGTGGACTATGTCTTTCGATTTCCCCAGCGTTGGCGCTATCTTGTTTCGGTATTGTATGTATGTGTGTGTTGCTACCTGTGTTTTATTATATTTATTCATTTTATTTCACCCCCAGGTTTTTTATATACACAATGTTTGTTGCACCCCATGCATCTTGTAGCTGTTACCTCGCCCGTTTGTGTTTTTTTCTGTGCCCTTCTCGTTTTTTTCTTATTTTTTTCAAAGTGTTTTTTTTTTTGTGTATGTGTGTGTATCAGTGTTTTATTTAAGTATTTAATTTTTTGCCGGCGGACTTACTTCGTCTCTGCAAATACGCGCATGTTTCCCTTGTGGGTGCGCACTTTGTAGCGCGCACCCTGGTGTAGGACAATCCTGGCGGTCCGGTGTTGGATTTCGGGTCTGGCGGTGATCGCGTTGGCCAGGGTGGGCGGCCAGTCCGCCGGTGTTATCTGTTGCCCGGTCCGGCCCACGAAGTTTGGCGCTGCATGGCCGGCCGTGGTCTCGACGCCTCCATTGGGCAGGATACCTGTTGTTGCAGTGGTGGCCTTGGCGTTGGTGTTGCTGGCGGCTGGTGCGGCGGTGGCTCGCGTTGTTGTTGGTGTTGCTGCAGCTGGTGTAGCTTCTCCAGGGCCTCCGCCATTTTTGTCCGTTGCAGTTCGGCATTCGACGCATCGTCGTCTCGCGGTGGTGTTGCGGCCAGCTCGGTCACTACCACGCTCGTTTTGCCGGCATCTGGCGGTTCTTCCCACGTGGCTTTGACGGTGGCCTCGTGTCGCCACTGGTCGCCGCAATACCTGCGCCGATAGGCCACGGGCTGCAGGGCCCACCTGGGGCCTTGCTGACCCTGCTCCTCAGATCTGGGCACGGCGTTAGCCTCGGCCTCGGAATCCGAGGAGATGATAATTACCTCCTGCACGCGTGGGTCTCGTTGTACGGGTCGCCGTGGCTGCCTCGGGCCTTCCGCCGGTGCCCTTGCCGATGGGGGTTTTGGGGGCGTGAGCAGCTTCGGGGATGGAAATCCCTGGGTGGGGGATTCCACCTGGACGTCGTCCTCGTCCGTGCTCCAACCAAAATTACTCATGCGGAACGGCGTGGGTGGCCGTGCCGGTTGCTATGCTGGTGGTGGTGGCGTGCGCAGGGGGGAGTAACGTCCTGGCCCGTATACCAACGGGCGCGCCTCCCTTGGCGAAACCACCGGCGATCTTGGTGGCGTTGCTGGTGATGCTGGCGTTGACCGCGGTGTGGTGGTGGACTCGGTGGTGGTGCTGTCCGGTGTGCTGGCCCGCCTTTGTCTGCGGCCCCGTCTGCCTTGTCCCGGCCTTGGGTGAAAAGGCAGCCGCACCGGCTGTCGAAGATTGCGGAGTGGGCGCATGTTGTCTGGTCGGCGGTTGTTAGTCAAATAGACTGAGTGACTGTGCTGTGTTTCTGATGAAGTCCGCGTGCCCTGTTGGCGTTGCGCCGAAGCAGTTGCCGAGGCCGCGTAACTGTGTAATCCCGTTGCAGTTTGAGTCTCTCCCTTGCAGTTTTGTTGTCGCCGGTTTTGCTTATTTTTCGCCGCAGTTTGTCAGAGATGCTTTGTTTGTATACTCTTCTTTTTTCTTAGGGTCTTCTGATTTTTCCGTATGTTTTGTTCAATGACTTGTGTTATTTTTTTCTTCTTCTCTTGTGTAATAATTAATTTATTATTAATTTAATTGATTAATAATTATTTACCCCCACCTTTTTTTTTTTTTTTATATAAAAAAAAATTTTACTTGTTTGTCTGTGGGGTGTTTTCTGATGGCTTATATGGCTTCATATCGCCAATATGTGCCGTTCTCGCCTTTTTGTTTTTGTCTCCGCGTAACTTACAAATGACTGGGGACACGAAGTCGGTGATTTGGAACGGTCCTCCAAATCTTGGTGCCACTTTCGCTGCGAACCCTTCAGCGGCGTTGGACAAATGTTGCTGTTTAACCCAAACTTGGTCGCCCACTGCTGGTTTCCATGGCCTTCTTCGCAAGTTATAATACCGTGCCTGGTCCTGTGCTGCTTTTTCCAGACTTCGGCGTACCACCTCGAAAATTTCTTTTAGTTTCTCTGCGTTCTCTGCTGGTTCACGTGGTGGCTCTCCTGTGCTAATGGTCATCTCGTCGTACAACGCTCGTGGTAGTCGGGGTTCGCGTCCCTGAACGATAAATGCAGGACTATATCTGGTGGACGCCGAGACGCTTGTGTTTACTGCCAGTGTTATTTCTGGCAGTGCTTCGTCCCACCGGCGTTGATTTGTACCTGCGAATTGTGCTATTATCGTTTTTACGGTTCGGTTTGCTCGCTCTGTCGGGTTCTCTTGTGGCGTATACGGCGCTGTGAATTGGTGTTTCACACCTATGTCCTCGAGGAATGATTCAAATGTTCTGCTGGTGAATTGTGTTCCGTTGTCCGTAATGAGTACCTTAGGCGCCCCGAATCTTGCCAAGATTCTCTCCCTGAAGGCTTTCTGGAGTGTCGCCGTTGTTGCGCTTCGTAGTGGTATTAATTCCGTTCATTTCGAGAACCTATCAATGAACACCAAGAGCATGGTGTTCCCGTGCGTCGATCGTGGTAGTGGCCCAACGAAATCTGCACACACGGTAGTCCATGGCTCAACCGGGATCTTCGTCAGCATTTTCCCTGCTGTTTGCAGTTGGCTGGGTTTATAGCGTGCGCAGGTCTCGCAGCGTTGCACGTATGCTCGTACATCCCGGTATAATCCAGGCCAGTAATACCGTGCGGCGACTCTGGATATTGTTTTCCGGCTACCAGTGTGTCCTGCTGATGGCGTATCGTGGTTTTCCTGGAGCACACGTTCTCGTTGGTTGCTGGGTACGCAGAGTTTCCATGACACTACATCCTCGTGTCCTGCTCTGTGCGGGATATGGCGGTACAGTGCGTCTGACTCCGTCATGTAGTCTGGATATTTGCTGGGATTTTTCTCTATTTTCTCCAGCATCTGTTCTATCCATTTGCACTTGGCATATGCCTCTTTGTCTGTTACCCGTCTGCAGACAACGCTGGCCAGGGGTTGTGGGCAGAGGGCGGCGGCCACCACGTTTAATTTTCCCATCCGGTACGACACTTCGAAATCGTATTGCTGGAGTTCGAGGGCCCATCTGGCAATCCGTCCGGATGGACTTTCTATCGAGTTGAGCCACTTCAGTGCCATGTGATCAGTCACAACAGTGAAGTGGTACCCTTCATGGTATTGTCGTAATTTGCGTATTGCCCATACGATCGCTAAGCACTCTTTTTCGGTGGCCGAGTAGTTCTTCTCCGCACCATTTAAGGTCCTGCTTGCTCTCCGTCCTCTGAAGTTTGCGTCAGTATTGCCCCCAGTCCATAATTGCTTGCGTCTGTCTGGAGGCTGAATGGTTTGGTGAAATCTGGGCATGCCAGTACTGGAGCCTCCGTCAATTTGGCTTTGACTGACTCGAATGCCTGTTGTCGTTCCTCATTCCACGACCATTTGACGCCTTTTTTTAGAAGTTCGTTTAAGGGGTGTACCGTGGTTGCAAAATCTGGCACGAAACGTCGATACCATGATGCTACGCCAAGGTACTGTCGTAGTTCTTTGACATTTGTTGGTGGTTTTAATTCCGCTATCGCTGCCACTTTTTCCGGGTCCGTTCGGATGCCTTGTTCAGTTACGTGAAGTCCCAAGTATTTCAGTTCTTGTTTGAAAAAATCGCACTTGTCCACGTTGATCCTTAGGTTCGCTGCCTTTAGTCGCCGAAATACCTCTCGTAGATTGGCCATGTGTTGCTCTTTTGTTTTTCCAATAACGATGATGTCGTCCAGGTAGGCGAAAGCGTGTGGCATCATTTCTGGCCCGATAACCCGAAACGTTGCTGGCGCCGAATGGAGTCCAAATGGCATTACTTTCCACTGAAACAGTCCTTTTCCTGGCACTGTGAACGCTGTCAGTGGCCGGCTATCTTTTTGCATCGGTATTTGCCAGTACCTAAGATCTAAGCTGGTTATGTAGTGAGCTTCTCTCAGCTGATCTAGTATGTGATGTACCCTTGGCAGCGGGTATGCATCTTTTATCGAACGACCACCTGGTTGTTAATTTCCTCCTGCATTTTCGGGTTCTTCGGGAAATATCTCTGTTTTATTGGCCGGTCATCGCTCATCACTATCCGGTGCTCGGTGATGGGTGACGTGCCTGACATGGTCTCAAATGCTGCCAACTCCCCCTGCAGGAAGGTGTTTACCTCTGCATCTGGATGTATAGCCGGTTTCTCGGCCATGTGTGTTGTGGGTTCCGTGTTGCTTGCTAGTATCTCTTCCGTTGCTCGCGTTGTCTCTGCTCTTGCTTGTTTTACCTCCGCCCGTGCTTGTTCTCGTGCTCCTGCTTGATTTACTCCTGCTTCCTCGGTCGTGGCCACTGCCACCGACAGTCGCTCTTCCAACCATCCGCCATTCCTCTGCCGTGCTGGAATTTCTACGCGCAAGCCGGAACACTCGAGCTTAATGCCCATGCGCGTGAGAAAATCCCATCCTAGTACCAAGTGGTCAATCACTCCTGGCAGAATAAGTAGCGCCAGAGTGATTTTGCTCGTGCCCATTGATAGTTCTGTGTCCAGCTGTTCCGTCCCCATACTGTTTCGGCCGTCTAGCAGCCGTACATGCCTGCGGATTGCACTCCTTTGCCCAACGCCATCCAATGCTGTTGCCAGCCTTTCGCTGATAAAGCTGCTGGTCGCTCCTGTGTCGATCGTGGCCTTGTACTGTCCAGCACCGATTTGGACAGTTGCTGACAGGTGTGCGCCCTCGTCTTGTAGACTGCCGGTTAGGGTCGAGGGGCGGCTTCGATCGGCATCCGTTCGCCCCTCATTGGCGGACGCCGTTGGCCGTTTCCCGAAGAGCAGCAGTCGATTGTTCTCCTCCCAACTCGACCACATTGGCAGCAGAATATCAGGCGGCGGTTGCGGCATTCGGTTGCCCAATGCCCCTCTTGACCACACCGGCGGCATGCTCGTGCTGGGTTCTGGATACGATCGCACGAAATGCCCTGCTCTGTCCTCGGTGCTGGTTGAGGGTGTTTCTGTTCGTTGGTGGTGCATTGTCTGTACTGCTCCGTGTATTCTGGAGTCCTAGAGTCCTCGATTGCCATCATTCGTGTTTTGTTTGGCCGTTGCTGCTGGTAGAGCTTCTCTCTGTCTCTTTCCAGTTCCTCGAACTCGTCGGCCAGTTGCATCAGTTCTGGCAGGGTAACGAACTGGTTTGACCTAGCGTATGCTCGTAGATCGGGTAGACTGTTCTCATAAATCTGCCTGAGTTATTGCTGAGATGTACGGCGTAGTTCCACAAAACCTCACTGGCACTACTCACGTTTGCACTTTGGTCCGTGGGCGACGCCTTTGCACTGATTAGCAGAATCTCGCTACGCCGCGTGGCAGAAGACTCGCTTCCAAGTTTCTCAGGGTTGGTTCGGGGCAAGTGGTTTCGCTTGTCCCTCGAAGATTGACCAAATGTCTGGCCTTGACTGCTGCTCCTGTAGATCGGCCCAATATTTGGCCGCGTCGTTACTCGTACTGGTATCTTCCCTCGATGACACTTTGTTCGCACTGTACTTCACTACTTGTACTTAATTTCCCTCACTTGCTCGTTCACTTCGCTTGACTTTGTTTTCTTGACTGTCTCACTTGACTCTGTTTCACTTGACTGAACCCAGCAACCAACGAGAACGTGTGCTCCAGGAAAACCACGATACGCCATCAGCAGGACACACTGGTAGCCGGAAAACAATATCCAGAGTCGCCGCACGGTATTACTGGCCTGGATTATACCGGGATGTACGAGCATACGTGCAACGCTGCGAGACCTGCGCACGCTATAAACCCAGCCAACTGCAAACAGCAGGGAAAATGCTGACGAAGATCCCGGATGAGCCATGGACTACCGTGTGTGCAGATTTCGTTGGGCCACTACCACGATCGACGCACGGGAACACCATGCTCTTGGTGTTCATTGATAGGTTCTCGAAATGGACGGAATTAATACCACTACGAAGCGCAACAACGGCGACACTCCAGAAAGCCTTCAGGGAGAGAATCTTGGCAAGATTCGGGGCGCCTAAGGTACTCATTACGGTAAACGGAACACAATTCACCAGCAGAACATTTGAATCATTCCTCGAGGACTTAGGTGTGAAACACCAATTCACAGCGCCGTATACGCCACAAGAGAACCCGACAGAGCGAGCAAACCGAACCGTAAAAACGATAATAGCACAATTCGCAGGTACAAATCAACGCCGGTGGGACGAAGCACTGCCAGAAATAACACTGGCAGTAAACACAAGCGTCTCGGCGTCCACCGGATATAGTCCTGCATTTATCGTTCAGGGACGCGAACCCCGACTACCACGAGCGTTGTACGACGAGATGACCATAGGCACAGGACAGCCACCACGTGAACCAGCAGAGAACGCAGAGAAACTAAAAGAAATTTTCGAGGTGGTACGCCGAAGTCTGGAAAAAGCAGCACAGGACCAGGCACGGTATTATAACTTGCGAAGAAGGCCATGGAAACCAGCAGTGGGCGACCAAGTTTGGGTTAAACAACACCATTTGTCCAACGCCGCTGAAGGGCTCGCAGCGAAACTGGCACCAAGATTTGGAGGACCGTTCCAAATCACCGACTTCGTGTCCCCAGCCATTTGTAAGTTACGAGGAGACAAAAACAAAAAGGCGAGAACGGCACATATTGGCGATATAAAGCCATATAAGCCATCAGAAAACACCCCACAGACAAACAAGTAAAATTTTTTTTTTATATAAACAAAAAAAGGGGTGGTAAACAATTATTAATCAATTGAATTAATAATAAATTAATTATTACAAGCCACAAGAGAAGAAGAAAAAAATAACACAAGTCATTGAACAAAACAAACGGAAAAATCAGAAGACCCTAAGAAAAAAAAGGGTATACAAACAAAGCATCTCTGACAAACTGCGGCGAAAAATAAGCAAAACCAGCAACAACAAAACTGCAAGGGAGAGAGTCAAACTGCAACGGGATTACACAGTTACGCGGACTTCATCAGAAACACAGGACAGTCACTCAGCCTATTTGACTAACAACCGCCGACCAGACAACATGCGCCCACTCCGCAATCTTCGACAGCCGGTGCGGCTGCCTTTTCACCCAAGGCCGGGACAAGGCAGACGGGGCCGCAGACAAAGGCGGGCCAGCACACCAGACAGCACCACCACCGAGTCCACCACCACACCGCGGTCAACGCCAGCATCACCAGCAACGCCACCAAGATCGCCGGTGGTTTCGCCAAGGGAGGCGCGCCCGTTGGTATACGGGCCAGGGCGTCACTCCCCCCTGCGCACGCCAACTCCACCAGCATGGCAACCGGCACGGCCACCCACGCCGTTCCGCATGAGTAATTTTGGTTGGAGCACGGACGAGGACGACGTCCAGGTGGAATCCACCACCCAGGGATTTCCATCCCCGAAGCTGCTCACGCCCCCAAAACCCCCATCGGCAAGGGCACCGGCGGAAGGCCCGAGGCAGCCACGGCGATCCGTACAACGAGACCCACGCGTGCAGGAGGTAATTATCATCTCCTCGGATTCCGAGGCCGAGGCTAACGCCGCGCCCGGATCTAAGGAGCAGGGTCAGCAAGGCCCCAGGTGGGCCCTGCAGCCCGTGGCCTATCGGCGCAGGTATTGCGGCGACCAGTGGTGACACGAGGCCACCGTCAAAGCCACGTGGGAAGAGCCGCCAGATGCCGGCAAAACGAGCGTGGTAGTGGCCGAGCTGGCCGCAACACCAACGCGAGACGACGATGCGTCGAATGCCGAACTGCAACGGGCAAAAATGGCGGAGGCCCTGGAGAAGCTACACCAGCTGCAGCAACACCAACAACAACGCGAGCCACCGCCGCACCAGCCGCCAGCAACACCAACGCCAAGGCCACCACTGCAACGACAGGTTTCCTGCCCAATGGGGGCGTCGAGACCACGGCGGCCATGCAGCGCCAAACTTCTTGGGCCGGACCGGGCGACGAGCGTCGGTGGCAACAGATAACACCGGCGGACTGGCCGCCCACCCTGGCCAACGCGATCACCGCCAGACCCGAAATCCAACACCGGACCGACAGGATTTTCCTACACCAGGGTGCGCGCTACAAAGTGCGCACCCACAAGGGAAACATGCGCGTATTTGCAGAGACGAAGTAAGTCCACCGGCAAAAAAAATTAAATACTTAAATAAAACACTGATACACACACATACACAAAAAAAAAACACTTTGAAAGAAATAAGAAAAAAACGAGAAGGGCACAGAAAAAAACACAAACGGGCGAGGTAACAGCTACAAGATGCATGGGGTGCAACAAACATTGTGTATATAAAAAACCTGGGGGTGAAATAAAATGAATAAATATAATAAAACACAGGTAGCAACACACACATACATACAATACCGAAACAAGATAGCGCCAACGCTGGGGAAATCGAAAGACATAGTCCACGGGGCAAGGGAAAACATGGTGCCGGTGAAGAAATCCATTGGCGAATATTTCGGCGAGCCTGAAGACACGGAAAACAAAGGAAATTAGACAAAATATAAAAATTAAAACCCAAAAGAAAAACACTCACCCAAAAGCGACGCCAGCATGATCATATACACAACAGGAACCAGCTCATGTGAACGAACCAGTTAACATCGCCAGTGTGCGCAAATCTGCGATAGCAGGGCGAAGACCACTGTTAACAGCAGAAATATACTCCGGACTGCGTTAGCAGCACGCATAACCACGGCTAACAGTGAAGACAAGCACACGTTGGCGTAAACAGGCACTGTTAAATACAAGAGGAGCACCATACCAGCACAGCGGGAGGAGCAAAATTGTGAAACGATCACACCGACACCAAGGCAATCACGCGCCTGCCGCGAACAAAGGCGCGGAAAAACTGATCGTCAATTACAACAGGCACCAAGTCAACACGATAAATAATAAAATAATAAACAATATAAAACAATTACGTATCCAAGCGCATTGGTGGTTGTAACTTTTAATAGTACTAATAATACTAAAACTAATCTTACTAACACTAACATCATACCACCAATAGCGTAAAAATACGTAATAATAATAATAACAATAATCATAATAAAAATAACTAAAACAAACAAGCAACGAAACAACGACAGAGAAACAAGAAGGGCTAGCGCTTTTCTCCAGAAGAAAGAGGGGAGTGTGAGGAGCCCTATTGGCTCCCCACAACAATGTCACAAACACGAGCAAAACCCCTTTTTGATGCGCCACTGGGTCGCGGCGAATTCACGCTCACAGCCGCTCTTGCGTTCGCGCTCGCTCTAACACACGTAGCCAGCAAATGCTACGTGTCACACAGAGAACGGCCGCCAGGATAAGCGCCGTTAGTGCTGACCGCGCGCCGTTGGAGACGAGCTTACGCCGTTAGTGCGTAAAGAGTGCATTCGAGGTGCAATATGCAGCACTCATTTGCACTGACGGCGAACAATACGCAGCGTCGGTAATTCACCGCTGTTGCTAGGCGAGCATCAGCCGATTTCGCCGTTATTTGGCAGCTGGCGTCGGCGCCAAATTTAAGCCTAGCAACAACATTGCTGGTATGCACCGCTAGGCGAGAGTTTGGAGAGTTGACCGCTGCCGCGGCCCCGATGCAGCCACCAAGCGGGACCGGCCGACAGTGGCAATAAAAGGCGAGATCTGCGTGGGAGCTGGACAGTCCAGGGAAACAGAGTCAAGTGAGACAGTCAAGAAAACAAAGTCAGCGAAGTGAACGAGCAAGTGCGGGAAATTAAGTACAAGTAGTGAAGTACAGTGCGAACAAAGTGTCATCGAGGGAAGATACCAGTACGAGTAACGGCGCGGCCAAATATTGGGCCGATCTACAGGAGCAGCAATCAAGGCCAGACATTTGGTCAATCTTCGAGGGACAAGCGAAACCACTTGCCCCGAACCAGCCCTGAGAAACTTGGAAGCGAGTCTTCTGCCACGCGGCGTAGCGAGATTCTGCTAATCAGTGCAAGGGCGTCGCCCACGGACACAAGTGCAAACGTGAGTAGTGCCAGTGAGGTTTTGTGGAAATCCAGAGAAGAGGCCAACGGACAAACCTTCCGCCGAATCTCAAGGACTCCTAGTTTGGCCTAGGTTTGTCCCCGGACTCTTTTAGCGAGGCTTCACTGTGTTATCTAGTCCCTAGAACTCGCCGAGGTTACCCCAGTTTATACCAGGTTTAGCCGTCGGTGTCTTTCGGGATGTCTTGCCTGTATTTTAGGTAGAGACACCAAGGATACCCCAGTTTATACCAGGTTTAGCCGTTGATGCTCTCTAAAATGCCCTGTCGTGATCCTTGAGATTTACCAAGGGTACCCCAGTTTATACTAGGTTTGGCCGCTGGTTCTCGTCGGATTTGCCATATGTACTCCTGAGGAAGGATACCAAGGATACCCCAGTTTAAACCAGGCTTGTCTTCTCTGGATTTCCACAAAACCTCACTGGCACTACTCACGTTTGCACTTTGGTCCGTGGGCACTGATTAGCAGAATCTCGCTACGCCGCGTGGCAGAAGACTGGCTTCCAAGTTTCTCAGGGCTGGTTCGGGGCAAGTGGTTTCGCTTGTCCCTCGAAGATTGACCAAATGTCTGGCCTTGATTGCTGCTCCTGTAGATCGGCCCAATATTTGGCCGCGCCGTTATTCGTACTGATATCTTCCCTCGATGACACTTTGTTCGCACTGTACTTCACTCTTGTACTTAATTTCCCGCACTTGCTCGTTCACTTCGCTGACTTTGTTTCACTGGACTGTCTCACTTGACTCTGTTTCACTTGACTGTCCAGCTCCCACGCAGATCTCGCCTTTTATTGCCACTGTCGGCCGGTCCCGCTTGGTGGCTGCATCGGGGCCGCGGCAGCGGTCAACTCTCCAAACTCTCGCCTAGCGGTGCATACCAGCAATGTTGTTGCTAGGCTTAAATTTGGCGCCGACGCCAGCTGCCAAATAACGGCGAAATCGGCTGATGCTCGCCTAGCAACAGCGGTGAATTACCGACGCTGCGTATTGTTCGCCGTCAGTGCAAATGAGTGCTGCATATTGTACCTCGAATGCACTCTTTACGCACTAACGGCGTAAGCTCATCTCCAACGGCGCGCGATCAGCACTAACTGCGCTTGTCCTGGCGGTCGCTCTCTGTGTGACACGTAGCATTTGCTGGCTACGTGTGTTAGAGCGAGCGCGAACGCAAGAGCGGCTGTGAGCGTGAATTCGCCGCGACCCAGTGGCGCATCAAAAGGGGTTTTGCTCGTGTTTGTTGACATTGTTGTGGGGAGCCAATAGGGCTCCTCACACTCCCCTCTTTCTTCGGGAGAAAAGCGCTAGCCCTACTTGTTTCTCTGTCGTTGTTTCGTTGCTTGTTTGTTTTAGTTATTTTTATTATGATTATTGTTATTATTATTATTACGTATTCTTACGCTATTGGTGGTATGATGTTAGTATTCGTAAGATTAGTTTTAGTATTATTAGGACTATTATAAGTTACAACCACCAATGCGCTTGGATACGTAATTGTTTTCTATTGTTTATTATTTTATTATTTATCGTGTTGACTTGGTGTCTGCTGTAATTGACGATCCCTTTTGTCGCGCCTTTGATCACTGTTGGCGGTTACCGTTACTGCTTTTATGACATGCAGGTGTGCACTGTTGGGCACGTTTGATTATTTTGTGACAAATTTTACAATTTCCGTACGCGTGTTATTTGACCATGTGTGGGATTATCTGATGTATTTTCACACTCGGCCCTTATTTGACGGTGTCTATATTCCGATGTGTATTATTTGTGGAATGTTATTGTTGTGTTTAATTTTTGTTTTGTTTCGGGTTTTTGCTGATTTAGCCCACTGTATACTCCTGTTGCGCTGTTTTAGCTTTGGCGGGTGCGTTCTCTTTGTCTTCTATCACATTCACTCCCGCATCTTCACTGCAGCGTATCACTTTACGAACTTCGCCGTTTGCGCGAGGGTTGCTCGAGTCGTTGGGTAATTTTATTTTGGTGAATTACAAAATTAAAAAAAAATTTTTTTTGTATGGCCTTGCAGTATATTAATTATTGATTTTAATTAATAATTATTCACCCTCTTATTTTTTTTTTTTTTTTACATAATATAACGTTTTTCTTACTTGTTTGTTTGTGGGGTGTTCTCTGCTGTATAGTATGGCTTCATATCGCCAATATGTGCTGTTCTCGCCTTTTTGTTTTTGTCTCCTCGTAACTTGCAAATGACTGGGGACACGAAGTCGGTGATTTGGAATGGTCCTCCAAATCTTGGTGCCAGTTTCGCTGCGAACCCTTCAGCGGCGTTGGACAAATGGTGCTGTTTAACCCAAACTTGGTCGCCCACTGCTGGTTTCCATGGCCTTCTTCGCAAGTTATAATACCGTGCCTGGTCCTGTGCTGCTTTTTCCAGACTTCGGCGTACCACCTCGAAAATTTCTTTTAGTTTCTCTGCGTTTTCTGCTGGTTCACGTGGTGGCTGTCCTGTGCCTATGGTCATCTCGTCGTACAACGCTCGTGGTAGTCGGGGCTCGCGTCCCAGAACGATAAATGCAGGACTATATCCGGTGGACGCCGAGACGCTTGTGTTTACTGCCAGTGTTATTTCTGGCAGTGCTTCGTCCCACCGGCGTTGATTTGTACCTGCGAATTGTGCTATTATCGTTTTTACGGTTCGGTTTGCTCGCTCTGTCGGGTTCTCTTGTGGCGTATACGGCGCTGTGAACTGGTGTTTCACACCTAAGTCCTCGAGGAATGATTTAAATGTTCTGCTGGTGAATTGTGTTCCGTTGTCCGTAATTAGTACCTTAGGCGCCCCGAATCTTGCCAAGATTCTCTCCCTGAAGGCTTTCTGGAGTGTCGCCGCTGTTACGCTTCGTAGTGGTATTAATTCCGTCCATTTCGAGAACCTATCAATGAACACCAAGAGCATGGTGTTCCCGTGCGTCGATCGTGGTAGTGGCCCAACGAAATCTGCACACACGGTAGTCCATGGCTCATCCGGGATCTTCGTCAGCATTTTCCCTGCTGTTTGCAGTTGGCTGGGTTTATAGCGTGCGCAGGTCTCGCAGCGTTGCACGTATGCTCGTACATCCCGGTATAATCCAGGCCAGTAATACCGTGCGGCGACTCTGGATATTGTTTTCCGGCTACCAGTGTGTTCTGCTGATGGCGTATCGTGGTTTTCCTGGAGCACACGTTCTCGTTGGTTGCTGGTACGCAGAGTTTCCATGATACTACATCCTCGTGTCCTGCTCTGTGCGGGATATGGCGGTACAGTGCGTCTGACTCCGTCATGTAGTCTGGATATTTGCTGGGATTTTTCTCTATTTTCTCCAGCATCTGTTCTATCCATTTGCACTTGGCATATGCCTCTTTGTCTGTTACCCTTCTGCAGACAACGCTGGCCAGGGGTTGTGGGCAGAGGGCGGCGGCCACCACGTTTAATTTTCCCTTCCGGTACGACACTTTGAAATCGTATTGCTGGAGTTCGAGGGCCCACCTGGCAATCCGTCCGGATGGACTTTCTATCGAGTTGAGCCACTTCAGTGCCATGTGATAAGTCACAACAGTGAAGTGGTACCCTTCCAGGTATTGTAATTTGCGTATTGCCCATACGATCGCTAAGCACTCTTTTTTGGTGGCCGAGTAGTTCTTCTCCGCACCATTTAAGGTCCTGCTTGCTCTCCGTCCTCTGAAGTTTGCGTCAGTATTGCCCCCAGTCCATAATTGCTTGCGTCTGTCTGGAGGCTGAATGGTTTGGTGAAATCTGGGCATGCCAGTACTGGAGCCTCCGTCAATTTGGCTTTGACTGACTCGAATGCCTGTTGTCGTTCCTCATTCCACGACCATTTGACGCCTTTTTTTAGAAGTTCGTTTAAGGGGTGTACCGTGGTTGCAAAATCTGGCACGAAACGTCGATACCATGATGCTACGCCCAGGTACTGTCGTAGTTCTTTGACATTTGTTGGTGGTTTTAATTCCGCTATCGCTGCCACTTTTTCCAGGTCCGTTCGGATGCCTTGCTCAGTTACGTGATGTCCCAAGTATTTCAGCTCTTGTTTGAAAAAATCGCACTTGTCCACGTTGATCCTTAGGTTTGCTGCCTTAAGTCTCCGAAATACCTCTCGTAGATTGGCCATGTGTTGCTCTTTTGTTTTTCCAATAACGATGATGTCGTCCAGGTAGGCGAAGGCGTGTGGCATCATTTCTGGCCCGATGACCCGATCCAGGGCCCGTTGAAACGTTGCTGGCGCCGAATGGAGTCCAAATGGCTTTACTTTCCACTGAAACAGTCCTTTTCCTGGCCCTGTGAACGCTGTCAGTGGCCGGCTATCTTTTTGCATCGGTATTTGCCAGTACCCATCCTTAAGATCTAAGCTGGTTATGTAGTGAGCTTCTCTCAGCTGATCTAGTATGTGATGTACCTTGGCAGCGGGTATGCATCTTTTATCGAACGACTGTTTAGCTGCCGGAAGTCCACACATAGTCTCTATTTGCCCGTTTTTTTACGGACCATGACGATCGGAGCGCTATGTGGGCTATTTGACGCTTCTATACAGCCCTTTTCTAAAAGTGCATCCACCTGGTTGTTAGTTTCCTCCTGCATTTTCGGGTTTTTCGGGAAATATCTCTGTTTTATTGCTCGGTCATCGCTCATCACTATCCGGTGCTCGGTGATGGGTGACGTGCCTGACATAGTCTCAAATGCGGCCAACTCCTACTGCAGGAAGGTGTTTACCTCTGCATCTGGATGTATTGCCGGTTTCTCGGCCATGTGTGTTGTGGGTTCCGTGTTGCTTGCTAGTATCTCTTCCGTTGCTCGCGTTGTCTCTGCTCTTGCTTGTTTTACCTCCGCCCGTGCTTGTTCTCGTGCTCCTGCTTGATTTACTCCTGCTTCCACGGTCGTGGCCACTGCCACCGACAGTCGCTCTTCCAACCATCCGCCATTCCTCTGCCGTGCTGGAATTTCTACGCGCAAGCCGGCACACTCGAGTTTAATGCCCATGCGCGTGAGAAAATCCCATCCTAGTACCAAGTGGTCAATCACTCCTGGCAGAATAAGTAGCGCCAGAGTGATTTTGCTCGTGCCCATTGATAGTTCTGTGTCCAGCTGTTCCGTCACCATACTGTTTCGGCCGTCTGCCAGCCGTAACTGCCTGCGGATTGCACTCCTTTGCCCAACGCCATCCAATGCTGTTGCCAGCCTTTCGCTGATAAAGCTGCTGGTCGCTCCTGTGTCGATCGTGGCCTTGTACTGTCCAGCACCGATTTGGACAGTTGCTGACAGGTGTGCGCCCTCGTCTTGTAGACTGCCGGTTAGTGTCGAGGGGCGGCTTCGATCGGCATTCGTTCGCCCCTCATTGGCGGACGCCGTTGGCCGTTTCCCGAAGAGCAGCAGTCGATTGTTCTCCTTCCAACTCGACCACATTGCCAGCAGAATATCAGGCGGCGGTTGCGGCATTCGGTTGCCCAATGCCCCTCTTGACCACACCGGCGGCATGCTCGTGCTGGGTTCTGGATACGATCGCACGAAATGCCCTGCTGTGTCCTCGGTGCTGGTGTTTCTGTTCGTTGGTGGTACATTGTCTATACTGCTCCGTGTATTCTGGAGTCCTAGAGTCCTCGATTGCCATGATTCGTGTTTTGTTTGGCCGTTGCTGCTGGTAGAGCTTCTCTCTGTCTCTTTCCAGTTCCTCGATCTCGTCGGCCAGTTGCATCAGTTCTGGCAGGGTAGCGAACTGGTTTGACCTAGCGTATGCTCGTAGATCGGGTAGACTGTTCTCATAAAACTGCCTGAGTTGTTGCTGAGATGTACGGCGTAGTTCCACAAAACCTCACTGGCACTACTCACGTTTGCACTTTGGTCCGTGGGCGACGCCTTTGCACTGATTAGCAGAATCTCGCTACGCCGCGTGGCAGAAGACTCGCTTCCAAGTTTCTCAGGGCTGGTTCGGGGCAAGTGGTTTCGCTTGTCCCTCGAAGATTGACCAAATGTCTGACCTTGATTGCTGCTCCTGTAGATCGGCCCAATATTTGGCCGCGCCGTTACTCGTACTGGTATCTTCCCTCGATGACACTTTGTTCGCACTGTACTTCACTACTTGTACTTAATTTCCCGCACTTGCTCGTTCACTTCGCTTGACTTTGTTTTCTGGACTGTCTCACTTGACTCTCTGGTGGCTGCATCGGGGCCGCGGCGGCAGTAAACTCTCCAAACTCTCGCCTAGCGGTGCATACCAGCAATGTTGTTGCTAGGCTTAAATTTGGCGCCGACGCCAGCTGCCAAATAACGGCGAAATCGGCTGACGTTCGCCTAGCAACAGCGGTGAATTGCCGACGCTGCGTATTGTTCGCCGTCAATGCAAATGAGTGCTGCATATTGCACCTCGAATGCACTCTTTACGCACTAACGGCGTAAGCTCATCTCCAACGGCGCGCGATCAGCACTAACGGCGCTTGTCCTGGCGGTCGCTCTCTGTGTGACACGTAGCATTTGCTGGCTACGTGTGTTAGAGCGAGCGCGAACGCAAGAGCGGCTGTGAGCGTGAATTCGCCGCTACCCAGTGGCGCATCAAAAGGGGTTTTGCTCGTGTTTGTTGACATTGTTGTGGGGAGCCAATACGGCTCCTCACACTCCCCTCTTTCTTCGGGAGAAAAGCGCTAGCCCTTCTTGTTTCTCTGTCGCTGTTTCGTTACTTGTTTGTTTTAGTTATTTTTATTATTATTATTGTTATTATTATTATTACGTATTCTTACGCTATTGGTGGTATGATGTTAGTATTAGTAAGATTAGTTTTAGTATTATTAGGACTATTATAAGTTATAATTGTTTTCTATTGTTTATTATTTTATTATTTATCGTGTTGACTTGGTGCCTGCTGTAATTGACGATCCCTTTTGTCGCGCCTTTGTTCACTGTTGGCGGTTACCGTTACTGCTTTTATGACATGCAGGTGTGAACTGTGGGGCACGTTTGATTATTTTGTGACAAATTTTACAATTTCCGTACGCGTGTTATATGACCATGTGTGGGATTATCTGATGTATTTTCCCACTCGGCCCTTATTTGACGGTGGCTATGTTCCGATGTGCATTATTTGTGGGATGTTATTGTTGTGTGTTTAATTTTTGTTTTGTTTGGATTTTGCTGATTTAGCCCACTGTATACTCCTGTTGCGCTGTTTTAGCTTTGGCGGGTGCGTTCTCTTTGTCTTCTATCGCATTCACTCCCGCATCTTCACTTCAGCGTATCACTTTACGCACTTCGCCGTTTGCGCGAGGGTTGCTCGAGTCGTTGGGTAATTTTATTTTGGTGAATTACAAAATTAAAAAATTATTTAATTTATAATTATTGATTTTAAGTAATAATTATTCACCCTCTTTTTTTTTTTTTTTTTTTACAGAATATAACGTTTTTCTTACTTGATTGTTTGTGGGGTGTTCTCTGCTGTATAGTATGGCTTCATATCGCCAATATGTGCTGTTCTCGCCTTTTTGTTTTTGTCTCCCCGTAACTTACAAATGACTGGGGACACGAAGTCGGTGATTTGGAACGGTGGAATGAGGAACGACAACAGGCATTCGAGTCAGTCAAAGCCAAATTGACGGAGGCTCCAGTACTGGCATGCCCAGATTTCACCAAACCATTCAGCCTCCAGACAGACGCAAGCAATTATGGACTGGGGGCAAGAGGACGGAGCGCGGGTAATATCATATGCAAGCAGGACCTTAAATGGTGCGGAGAAGAACTACTCGGCCACCGAAAAAGAGTGCTTAGCGATCGTGTGGGCAACACGCAAATTACGACAATACCTGGAAGGGTACCACTTCACTGTTGTGACTGATCACATGGCACTGAAGTGGCTCAACTCGATAGAAAGTCCATCCGGACGGATTGCCAGATGGGCCCTCGAACTCCAGCAATACGATTTCGAAGTGTCGTACAATTATTAATCAATTGAATTAATAATAAATTAATTATTACAAGCCACAAGAAAAGAAGAAAAAAATAACACAAGTCATTGAACAAAACAAACGGAAAAATCAGAAGACCCTAAGAAAAAAAAGGGTATACAAACAAAGCATCTCTGACAAACTGCGGCGAAAAATAAGCAAAACCAGCAACAACAAAACTGCAAGGGAGTGACTCAAACTGCAACGGGATTACACAGTTACGCGGACTTCATCAGAAACACAGCACAGTCACTCAGCCTATTTGACTAACAACCGCCGACCAGACAACATGCGCCCACTCCGCAATCTTCGACAGCCGGTGCGGCTGCCTTTTCATCCAAGGCCGGGACAAGGCAGACGGGGCCGCAGAAAAAGGCGGGCCAGCATCACCAGCAACGCCACCAAGATCGCCGGTGGTTTCGCCAAGGGAGGCGACCCCGTTGGTATACGGGCCAGGGCGTTACTCCCCCCTGCGCACGCCACCTCCACCAGCATGGCAACCGGCACGGCCACCCACGCCGTTCCGCATGAGTAATTTTGGTTGGAGCACGGACGAGGACGACGTCCAGGTGGAATCCACCACCCAGGGATTTCCATCCCCGAAGCTGCTCACGCCCCCAAAACCCCCATCGGCAAGGGCACCGGCGGAAGGCCCGAGGCAGCCACGGCGACCCGTACAACGAGACCCACGCGTGCAGGAGGTAATTATCATCTCCTCGGATTCCGAGGCCGAGGCTAACGCCGCGCCCGGATCTAAGGAGCAGGGTCAGCAAGGCCCCAGGTGGGCCCTGCAGCCCGTGGCCTATCGGCGCAGGTATTGCGGCGACCGGTGGCGACACGAGGCCACCGTCAAAGCCACGTGGGAAGAGCCGCCAGATGCCGGCAGAACGAGCGTGGTAGTGACCGTGCTGGCCGCAACACCACCGCGAGACGACGATGCGTCGAATGCCGAACTGCAACGGGCAAAAATGGCGGAGGCCCTGGAGAAGCTACACCAGCTGCAGCAACAACAACAACGCGAGCCACCGCCGCACCAGCCGCCAGCAACACCAACGCCAAGGCCACCACTGCAACGACAGGTATCCTGCCCAATGGGGGCGTCGAGGCCACGGCCGGCCATGCAGCGCCAAACTTCTTGGGCCGGACCGGGCGACGAGCGTCGGTGGCAACAGATAACACCGGCGGACTGGCCGCCCACCCTGGCCAACGCGATCACCGCCAGACCCGAAATCCAACACCGGACCGCCAGGATTGTCCTACACCAGGGTGCGCACTACAAAGTGCGCACCCACAAGGGAAACATGAGCGTATTTGCAGAGACGAAGTAAGTCCGCCGGCAAAAAAACACTGATTAAACACTGATACACACACATACACAAAAAAAAAACCACTTTTAAAAAACTAAGAAAAAAACGAGAAGGGCACAGAAAAAACACAATCGGGCGAGGTAACAGCTACAAGATGCATGGGGTGCAACAAACATTGTGTATATAAAAAACCTGGGGGTGAAATAAAATGAATAAATATAATAAAACACAGGTAGCAACACACACATACATACAATACCGAAACAAAATAGCGCCAACGCTGGGGAAATCGAAAGACATAGTCCACGGGGCAAGGGAAAACATGGTGTCGGTGAAGAAATCCATTGGCGAATATTTCGGCGAGCCTGAAGATACGGAAAACAAAGGAAATTAGACCAAATATAAAAATTAAAACCCAAAAGCGACGCCAGCATGATCATATACACAACAGGAACCAGCTCATGTGAACGAACCAGTTAACAGCGCCAGTGTGCGCAAATCTGCGATAACAGAGCGGAGACCACTGTTAACAGCAGAAATATACTCCGGACTGCGTTAGCAGCATGCATAACCACGGCTAACAGTGAAGACAAGCACACGTTGGCATAAACAGGCACTGTTAAATACAAGAGGAGCACCATACCAGCACAGCGGGAGGAGCAAAACTGTGAAACGATCACACCCACACCAAGGCAATCACGCGCCTGCCGCGAACAAAGGCGCGGCAAAAGGGATCGTCAATTACAACGGGCACCAAGTCAACACGATAAATAATAAAATAATAAACAATATAAAACAATTACGTATCCAAGCGCATTGGTGGTTGTAACTTATAATAGTACTAATAATACTAAAACTAATCTTACTAACACTAACATCATACCACCAATAGCGTAAAAATACGTAATAATAATAATAACAATAATCATAATAAAAATAACTAAAACAAACAAGCAACGAAACAACAACAGAGAAACAAGAAGGGCTAGCGCTTTTCTCCCGAAGAAATAGGGGAGTGTGAGGAGCCGTATTGGCTCCCCACAACAATGTCAACAAACACGAGCAAAACCCCTTTTGATGCGCCACTGGGTCGCGGCGAATTCACGCGCACAGCCGCTCTTGCGTTCGCGCTCGCTCTAACACACGTAGCCAGCAAATGCTACGTGTCGCACAGAGAACGGCCGCCAGGATAAGCGCCGTTAGTGCTGACCGCGCGCCGTTGGAGACGAGCTTACGCCGTTAGTGCGTAAAGAGTGCATTCGAGGTGCAATATGCAGCACTCATTTGCACTGACGGCGAACAATACGCAGCGTCGGTAATTCACCGCTGTTGCTAGGCGAACGTCAGCCGATGTCGCCGTTATTTGGCAGCTGGCGTCGGCGCCACATTTAAGCCTAGCAACAACATTGCTGGTGTGCACCGCTAGGCGAGAGCTTGGAGAGTTGACCGCTGCCGCGGCCCCGATGCAGCCACCAAGCGGGACCGGCCGGCAGCGGCAATAAAAGGCGAGATCTGCGTGGGAGCTGGACAGTCAAGTGAAACAGAGTCAAGTGAGACAGTCAAGAAAACAAAGTCAAGCGAAGTGAACGAGCACGTGCGGGAAATTAAGTACAAGTAGTGAAGTACAGTGCGAACAAAGTGTCATCGAGAGAAGAAACCAGTACGAGTAACGGCGCGGCCAAATATTGGGCCGATCTACAGGAGCAGCAATCAAGGCCAGACATTTGGTCAATCTTCGAGGGACAAGCGAAACCACTTGCCCCGAACCAGCCCTGAGAAACTTGGAAGCGAGTCTTCTGCCACGCGGCGTAGCGAGATTCTGCTAATCAGTGCAAAGGCGTCGCCCACGGACCAAAGTGCAAACGTGAGTAGTGCCAGTGAGGTTTGGTGAAAATCCAGAGAAGAGGCCAACGGACAAACCTGGTTTAAACTGGGGTATCCTTGGTATCCTTCCTCAGGAGTACATAGGGCAAATCCGACGAGAACCAGCGGCCAAGCCCGGTATAAACTGGGGTATCCTTGGTGTCTCTACCTAAAATACAGGCAAGACATCCCGAAAGACACCGACGGCTAAGCCTGGTATAAACTGGGGTAACCTCGGCGAGTTCTAGAGACTAGATAACACAGTGAAGCTTCGCTAAAAGAGTCGGGGGACAAACCTAGGCCAAACTAGGTGTCCTTGTGCTCCACCGTTCGCTAAACGCTTTGAGACTAAGCAGTTTCAATGCTATCGGTTAGCCTCGGTACCGCTGTGCAAGTGTGATGTGCCTATATCTGGCCCTAGGTATGCGAGTGGTACAACTCCGGCTTAGACCTGGATTCACCTGTTCGCTTTAACCACAAATTCTCCTATGTCTCCTGCTTGCCTTGGCACCCCAGCTTGGACCGGGTTTCCGCCGTGGCTGTTCTCCTGTTCTCTATGCCCTGTTCGTACGTACCGGGGATACTCCAGTTTAGACCAGATTTGGTCCACCGGTACTCGTTTGTCGCCGCCCGTTTGGTTCCGCCGAATCTCAAGGACTCCTAGTTTGGCCTAGGTTTGTCGCCGGACCCTTTTAGCGTGGCTGCACTGTGTTATCTAGTCCCTAGGACTCGCCGAGGTTACCCCAGCTTATACCAGGTTTAGCCGTCGGTGTCTTTCGGGATGTCTTCCCTGTATTTCAGGTAGAGACACCAAGGATACCCCAGTTTATACCAGGTTTAGCCGTTGATGCTCTCTAAAATGCCCTGTCGTGATCCTTGAGATTTACCAAGGGTACCCCAGCTTATACTAGGTTTGGCCGCTGGTTCTCGTCGGATTTGCCCTATGTACTGTAGCATGTGTACATATATATAATAAATAATAATTCTAAACATAAACAAGGCAGCAACACTTTGTTGTTATGCCAACATAAAATATATAAAGCGGTGACTTTGTCGCAGCGCGCCTAACGCTAAGTGCCCTCTGCGCATATTCAAGTGCAGACGAAATATGATCCGCACTTGATAACAACGACCGCCCAAATAGCTAAGTCAGCGTTCTCACGCTTGACCGTCGCTGTGTATACATATGTGCGCGCATGACTCTCTCTGACTCTCTTGTTGTATATAATAAGCCTTAAAACCATGTATGTAAAACGGCTGCTCACTGCTTCACGGTGGACAGCTCTAACTCTAAGAAGTATTCAATAAAGAACCATACGAGAAGACTGACGTCTTCTCGTTACAACAAGCAATGACTGTTACTTAACAAATGGGAAACAACAACTGAGAGATACCCATATATCTGAATATTTATGAAAATGAATCAAATGCTATGTGCGCAACAAACAGTTCTAAATGGGAATCATTATATGGCGACCGTGACATCGATGGAAATCGGACTTCAACTAAAAAACTAACTAAAAATCTGAGTGAGTACAGGGCTGATGGTAAAGATAAAGGCAAAGAAGCCAAGACGCAGTGGCGTGAAAGAGCGTATCAGGCAGCGAAAATCCGAATTGGTACGGCTCCTATACAAAAACGCTAATCCCCTACCGTGGGACACTGCAGTGAAATTGCACAGCGAGCTCGAACATCTCGAGTCGTTGTTACAAAAACCTAAGACACAGCCCTGTCACTCAATTATATCAACTAAAGAAATTAATAAGTCTACACATCGTCCAGATCCAGAGGAAATCCCAAAGCGGCCGAATAAGTGCCCAGCGGATTGTGAAGGGCCTCTATACAGCCCCACCTGTATCGGAACGTGCCAAGGACCGGCACCATCGAATGCATGAGAGGCAGACCGCCCCTTGTGCCAACGCTGGAACATAAGACGACAAAAGATATGCAGATGCACGAGAGGCAGACCGCCCCATGTGCCAACGCTGGACCATAAGGAAACAACAAAAGATATGCAGATGCATGAGAGGCAGACCGCCCCTTGTGCCAACGCTGGACCAAAAGGAAACAACAAAACATATGCAGATGCATGAGAGGCAGGCCGCCCCTTATGCCAACGTTTGGAAAACAGCAAGCTGAGAACTGACCGACAGCGCTATCAAGAGCGCACATCTAAAATATTTTAAATTATAATTTTAAATTTATATAATAATATTGTAATGCCCGACGACAATTGAGTCGACCGGCAATAAGTTTAGCCCGTAAAGCTAAACAAAACACTAGGCAGGAAAACCTGTAAAAATATTGTTCAAAAAAAATATAGAGATGGATATAAATGTCCATAGAGACAAATAAAATAAGTAAAACAATCGACAATTTTGATACAAAAAACAAAATGGGATTAGTAGACGTTAAGTCAGTGGATTCCACTGCTAACGTTATAAATAAAGTAGAAGCAACAACCATAGATTTAGAATTAACAAATATCCTATTAATAATCATTATTGTTGTTATGTGTGCAAATATGTTTTATAAATTATATAAAATGCACAATAAATGTTTAAAGAAAAAATATATGAGCCAAGCAAATGACTTGGACAAAATATAATTAAGAATGCACACAACAACAAAATTACAAATATACTTAAGAACAATATGAAATAATTAAAAATAAAAAAGAAACAAAATATCAATAAAATTAAATGGCAACACTAAAGGCTATTATACAGGTGTATGATAGGGATGCTTATTTTAAAGAAAGAATTCTAAGTTTGGTCTCAACGACCCCAGTAAGCATCAATCAGTTAGAATATATGTATACAGAAAAATACAATATAGAATTTTCTCCTTTAATACATTGCACTAATACACAAAAGGCAATCGTATTAACAACCATTCCCGGTATACAGGTTAGATCAGTTATAGACGACCACCCAATGCTAGGCAGAACTCTTATAATGATGGTATTCATTAAATAATTCATATCCATAAAACAATGGAATGGAAAGAGTTACTAGCAGAGCTAAACAAAATAAAAACAGAGTTTGACAAATCGTATAAGTCACTAACTCAAAATAGGCCAATAAAAAACCCCACAATAAATAGGCATGCAGCCATATTAGTAAACTGCTTTAATGAAGCACGTGGACTAGTATATGAGCATAGAACACACTTGAATAAAGACCATTGGTCTCAAGTATCAAATTTTTTGATCAAACTAAGATCAAATTTGATTTCAATAAAAGAAAAGTTCAATTTGGAAATTTCAGTACCAACTATACTGAATAGCCCATTGGTAATTGTAACTGGTGATGAACCGGAAACATCCAACACTGAACCAAAAGAATCGCAAGAGTTTGAAGTTGCAAGCTCAAAGATCGAAGAAGAAGACTTGAGTAATCTGACAATTCCAGCCATACTAACACAGTCTGAAGTGTTAGATCTAGAATATTCAGATTCTGAAACAAATTCAAGCATAATAGAACAAAAGCATATAAACATAAACACCATGGCCCAAAATCCTTCAAGTCATGAGTTTATTGCCGATGCAACCAGGCTTATACCAGCTTTCGATGGTCAGGCTAAGCATCTAGCCAGTTTCATCGATGCTCTAGAAACAGTAGACGGATTAAAAGGCGAACATGAATCATTAGCTATTTCGATAATAAAAACGAAGCTAAAAGGTTATGCCAGAGATCTGATCGATAACGAAAAAACAATACCTGAAGTAATTGCCAGACTTCAAGGTACTGTCAAAGGCGATACTGTAGCAGTTCTATCAGCAAAATTGATGAACATACAGCATCACAATAAAAACGCAACCCAATATACAGTAGAGGTAGAGCAAATGGCTCAAGCTTTACAAAACGCGTACAAAAAAGATGGCTTATCCTATGAAGTAGCCAGAGAGTACTCCACTAATCTTGCAGTCAAGGCAATGATTAAAAATTGTCCAATTGATAAAGTCAGAGTTATCATGCAAGCCGGTAATTTCAAAACCATGGCTGAGGCAATTGCAAAATACATAGACACGTCAGAAGCAAATGGACAGTCAAATAATGTCCTTTTCTATAACAATCGACCACATCGTGGCGGAAATCGAGGACGTGGAAACTATAGAGGTAATTTTCGTGGTTATAATAATAACTACAATAACCAATATAGTAATAACCAAAATAATGGTGGAAGAGGCAATTATAGAGGAAACTCTAGAGGCCGTGGCAATCGAGGCCACAATAATAACAATAATGTAAGAGTTACCCAAAACAACTCGGGAAACTCACAACAACCCTCAGATATTCAACAGTAAACCATAAAGTTCACACCATCAATCTTAGTCTCAATATTTTCGTTAACTTTTTCAATGTAGAAACAAATAAAAACCTTGTCTTTTTAATAGACACTGGTGCAGATATCTCACTTTTAAAAGAAAATTCCGATATCTTTCATAATATTAATGAAAATAAAAAGATTAATATTCAAGGCATAGGACATGAATTAATACAGTCAAAAGGACTAATATCAATAGAAATTCAGACAGGTAAATATATAATTCCACACGACTTTCATTTAGTAGATTTGCATTTCGCAATACCATGTGATGGAATAATAGGCATTGATTTCATTAAAAAATTCAATTGCCAGTTAGATTTTAAACCTAATGAAGATTGGCTCATAATGAGACCAAATAATTTAAATTTTCCGATTTATGTTCCAATAACATACAGTTCTGGTAATAACTCCATTATTCTACCAGCAAGATCCCAAGTTGTCCGAAAGATTAATCTATTATCAGATGAAGATAGTGTTTTAATTCCAAATCAGGAAATTAAAGAAGGCATTTATGTTGCAAATACAGTTGCAACCACCAAAAATGCATTTGTCCGATTACTGAATACGACCAGTACCGACCAAATAGTAAATATTAAAAATTTAACATATGAATCACTTTCGAACTACGACATAGTTCAAAACAATCCTGAAAATAGAGAAAAAACTGTATTATCTCAATTAACAAAAAACTTTCCACCACAATTTAAAAAAGAATTAACTGATTTATGCACACAGTACAGTGATGTATTCGGACTTGAAACCGAATCAATAACAATAAACAATTTCTACAAACAAAAACTAAGATTGAAGGATGATGAACCAGTTTATATAAAAAATTATAGAAACCCTCATAGTCATAAAGAAGAGATAGAAGTTCAAGTTCAAAAATTAATCGACAATAAGATAGTCGAGCCGTCTGTATCACCTTATAACAGCCCACTTCTGTTAGTTCCAAAGAAATCTCTTCCCGGTTCTGACAAGAAAAAATGGCGATTAGTAATTGACTATCGTCAAATTAATAAAAAACTGTTGTCGGATAAATTTCCACTACCTAGAATTGATGATATTTTAGATCAATTAGGGAGAGCAAAATACTTCTCATGCCTAGACTTAATGTCTGGTTTTCATCAAATTGAACTCGAAAATAGTTCAAGAGATGTAACGTCTTTCTCAACAAGCAATGGCTCATATCGCTTCACGCGATTGCCATTTGGCTTAAAAATAGCGCCAAATTCCTTCCAGAGAATGATGACAATAGCATTTTCCGGATTGGAACCTTCTCAAGCTTTCCTTTATATGGATGATTTAATAGTCATTGGTTGTTCCGAAAAGCATATGCTCAAAAACTTAACTGATGTTTTTGAGAAATGTAGGAAATACAATCTTAAATTACATCCTGAAAAATGTTCATTTTTCATGCATGAAGTCACATTTTTGGGACACAAATGCACAGATAAAGGAATCTTACCTGACGACAAAAAATACGACGTCATTAAGAATTACCCCGTCCCACATGATGCGGACAGCGCTAGACGATTTGTTGCATTTTGCAATTACTATAGACGTTTTATCCAAAATTTTGCCGACTACTCTCGTCACATAACACGATTATGTAAAAAAGATGTTAAATTCGAATGGACAGCTGATTGCCAGCATGCCTTCGAACATCTCAAATCATCATTAATAAATCCAAATTTATTACAATACCCAGATTTCAGCAAAGAATTTTGCATAATAACAGATGCAAGTAAGCAAGCATGTGGAGCAGTTTTAACTCAAAACAAAAATGGACTCCAACTTCCAGTTGCTTATGCATCAAGATCGTTTACTAAGGGTGAAAGTAATAAAAGTACAACAGAACAAGAATTGGCAGCAATTCATTGGGCAATTACTTATTTCAGACCATATGTTTATGGTAGACACTTCACTGTCAAAACAGATCACAGACCGTTAACATTTTTGTTCTCAATGACAAATCCAAGCTCAAAACTAACGCGTATGAGACTTGAACTAGAGGAGTATAATTTCACCGTTGAATACCTGAAGGGTAAAGATAATCATGTAGCGGATGCGTTATCAAGAATAACCATTCAAGAACTCAAAGACATACAAATAAAAGTCCTGAAAGTCACTACCAGGCAACAAAGTAGACAAAAATCCTGCGCAGGAGATAATAATGAAGAATTGCCTATGCAATTTAATGAAAAAGCTTCAAAGCCCAACGTATATGACGTCATCCAAAATGACGATGTGCGTAAAGTAGTGGCCTTGCATGTACAAAATATGATATGTTTCTTTAAACATGGAAAAAAATTACTGCAAGATATGATGTTAGCGATTTATATACTAATGGAATTCTTGACCTAGGTCAATTCTTTCAAAGGCTTGAAAAGCAGGCCGGTATAAATAAAATCAGCCAACTCAAAATGGCACAAAATATCTTTGAATATGTTTCAATAGATAATTTTAAAGAAATGGGCAATAAAATATTGAATTCATTAAGAGTAGCGCTACTCAACCCGGTGACCCAAATTAAAACTAATAAAGAAAAAGAAGCAATACTGTCTACATTTCATGATGAACCTATGCAAGGAGGTCATACTGGCATTTCAAAAACCTTGGCCAAGGTCAAAAGACATTATTATTGGAAAGGAATGTCCAAAGATATTACAGAATACATAAGAAATGTCAAAAATGTCAAAAAGCTAAAATAACAAAGCACACTAGAACTCCACTTATATTGACAGAAACTCCTATTAAAGCTTTTGACAGAGTGATAGTGGATACCATTGGTCCGCTACCTACATCTGAGAATGGAAACGAGTATATTGTCACATTAATATGTGATTTAACCAAATACCTAATTGCCGTTCCAATTGCAAATAAAAGCGCAAATACTGTAGCAAAAGCGATATTCGAATCATTTATTCTGAAGTACGGTCCAATGAAGACGTTCATTACGGACATGGGAACAGAGTATAAAAATTCGATCATAGATGAATTGTGCAAATATTTAAAAATAGACAACATAACGTCTACAGCACATCATCATCAAACAGTTGGAACAGTAGAAAGAAGTCACAGAACATTTAATGAATATATACGCTCATATATATCAGTTGATAAAGCTGATTGGGACGTATGGCTTCAATACTTTGTATTTTGTTTCAACACAACACCCTCTATTGCACACAATTATTGTCCATATGAGTTAGTTTTCGGCAAACAAAGCAATTTGCCAAAATATTTTAATAAAATAGATTATATAGAACCCCTATACAACATAGAAAACTACGCTAAGGAATCAAAATTTAGACTAGAACAGGCATATAAAAGAGCAAGAGTTATGCTAGATAAGATTAAGATTAGAAATAAAATGCATTACGATAAACAGGTGTTAGATTTTAAAACAAAAATAGGAGATAAAGTTTTATTAAGAAACGAAACTGGCCATAAATTGGATCCAGAATATATAGGTCCCTTTACGGTAGTAGCATTAGAAGAAAATAATAATATAATTATTAAAAACAGTAAAAATAAAGAGCAAAAAGTTCATAAGGATAGGTTAAAAATTTTTAATTCATAATAATTTTTAGTGTGGCCACAGATAAAAAAAAAATAAAAAAAAAATTAAAAAAAAATTTTGTTAAATATTAATATTTTTGATATAAAAATAAATATTTTCATATTGTTAGTAAGTTAAATTTAAATAAAAAAAAACAACAAAAAATAAAAAAGGATATAATAATAATTAATAATTTCTTAAAATAACTTCATAATATTACGTTATTTTTCAAAAGGAGGGAGATGTAGCATGTGTACATATATATAGTAAATAATAATTCTAAACATAAACAAGGCAGCAACACTTTGTTGTTATGCCAACATAAAATATATAAAGCGGTGACTTTGTCGCAGCGCGCCTAACGCTAAGTGCCCTCTGCGCATATTCAAGTGCAGACGAAATATGATCCGCACTTGATAACAACGACCGCCCAAATAGCTAAGTCAGCGTTCTCACGCTTGACCGTCGCTGTGTATACATATGTGCGCGCATGACTCTCTCTGACTCTCTTGTTGTATATAATAAGCCTTAAAACCATGTATGTAAAACGGCTGCTCACTGCTTCACGGTGGACAGCTCTAACTCTAAGAAGTATTCAATAAAGAACCATACGAGAAGACTGACGTCTTCTCGTTACAACAAGCAATGACTGTTACTTAACAAATGGGAAACAACAACTGAGAGATACCCATATATCTGAATATATATGAAAATGAATCAAATGCTATGTGCGCAACAAACAGTTCTAAATGGGAATCATTATAGTACTCCTGAGGAAGGATACCAAGGATACCCCAGTTTAAACCAGGTTTGTCCGTTGGCCTCTTCTCTGGATTTCCACAAAACCTCACTGGCACTACTCACGTTTGCACTTTGGTCCGTGGGCGACGCCTTTGCACTGATTAGCAGAATCTCGCTACGCCGCGTGGCAGAAGACTCGCTTCCAAGTTTCTCAGGGCTGGTTCGGGACAAGTGGTTTCGCTTGTCCCTCGAAGATTGACCAAATGTCTGGCCTTGATTGCTGCTCCTGTAGATCGGCCCAATATTTGGCCGCGCCGTTACTCGTATCTTCCCTCGATGACACTTTGTTCGCAATGTACTTCACTCTTGTACTTAATTTCCCGCACTTGCTCGTTCACTTCGCTGACTTTGTTTCACTGGACTGTCTCACTTGACTCTGTTTCACTTGACTGTCCAGCTCCCACGCAGATTTCGCCTTTTATTGCCGCTGTCGGCCGGTCCCGCTTGGTGGCTGCATCGAGGCCGCGGCAGCGGTCAACTCTCCAAGCTCTCGCCTAGCGGTGCATACCAGCAATGTTGTTGCTAGGCTTAAATTTGGCGCCGACGCCAGCTGCCAAATAACGGCGAAATCGGCTGACGCTCGCCTAGCAACAGCGGTGAATTACCGACGCTGCGTATTGTTCGCCGTCAGTGCAAATGAGTGCTGCATATTGCACCTCGAATGCACTCTTTACGCACTAACGGCGTAAGCTCATCTCCAACGGCGCGCGATCAGCACTAACGGCGCTTGTCCTGGCGGTCGCTCTCTGTGTGACACGTAGCATTTGCTGGCTACGTGTGTTAGAGCGAGCGTGAACGCAAGAGCGGCTGCGCATCAAAAGGGGTTTTGCTCGTGTTTGTTGACATTGTTGTGGGGAGCCAATACGGCTCCTCACACTCCCCTCTTTCTTCGGGAGAAAAGCGCTAGCCCTTCTTGTTTCTCTGTTGTTGTTTCGTTGCTTGTTTGTTTTAGTTATTCTTATTATTATTATTGTTATTATTATTATTACGTATTCTTACACTATTGGTGGTATGATGTTAGTATTAGTAAGATTAGTTTTAGTATTATTAGGACTATTATAAGTTACAACCACCAATGCGCTTGGATACGTAATTGTTTTCTATTGTTTATTATTTTATTATTTATCGTGTTGACTTGGTGCCTGCTGTAATTGATGATCCCTTTTGTCACGCCTTTGATCACTGTTGGTGGTTACCGTTACTGCTTTTATGACATGCAGGTGTGCACTGTGGGGCACGTTTGATTATTTTGTGACAAATTTTACAATTTCCGTACGCGTGTTATTTGACCATGTGTTGGATTATCTGATGTATTTTCACACTTGGCCCTTATTTGACGGTGGCTATATTCCGATGTGCATTATTTGTGGGATGTTATTGTTGTGTGTTTAATTTTTGTTTTGTTTCGGGTTTTTGCTGATGTAGCCCACTGTATACTCCTGTTGCGCTGTTTTAGCTTTGGCGGGTGCGTTCTCTTTGTATTCTATCGCATTCACTCCCGCATCTTCACTGCAGCGTATCTCTTTACGCACTTCGCCGTTTGCGCGAGGGTTGCTCGAGTCGTTGGGTAATTTTATTTTGGTGAATTACAAAATTAAAAAAAAATTTTTTTATTGTATGGCCTTGCAGTATATTAATTATTGATTTTAATTAATAATTATTCACCCTCTTATTTTTTTTTTTTTTTTTTTACAGAATATAACGTTTTTCTTACTTGTTTGTTTGTAGGGTGTTCTCTGCTGTATATTATGGCTTCATATCGCCAATATGTGCCGTTCTCGCCTTTTTGTTTTTGTCTCCTCGTAACTTACAAATGACTGGGGACACGAAGTCGATGATTTGGAACGGTCCTCCAAATCTTGGTGCCAGTTTCGCTGCGAACCCATCAGCGGCGTTGGACAAATGGTGCTGTTTAACCCAAGCTTGGTCGCCCACTGCTGGTTTCCATGGCCTTCTTCGCAAGTTATAATACCGTGCCTGGTCCTGTGCTGCTTTTTCCAGACTTCGGCGTACCACCTCGAAAATTTCTTTTAGTTTCTCTGTGCCTATGGTCATCTCGTCGTACAACGCTCGTGGTAGTCGGGGCTCGCGTCCCTGAACGATAAATGCAGGACTATATCCGGTGGACGCCGAGACGCTTGTGTTTACTGCCAGTGTTATTTCTGGCAGTGCTTCGTCCCACCGGCGTTGATTTATACCTGCGAATTGTGCTATTATCGTTTTTACGGTTCGGTTTGCTCGCTCTGTCGGGTTCTCTTGTGGCGTATACGGCGCTGTGAATTGGTGTTTCACACCTAAGTCCTCGAGGAATGATTCAAATGTTCTGCTGGTGAATTGTGTTCCGTTGTCCGTAATGAGTACCTTAGGCGCCCCGAATCTTGCCAAGATTCTCTCCCTGAAGGCTTTCTGGAGTGTCGCCGTTGTTGCGCTTCGTAGTGGTATTAATTCCGTTCATTTCGAGAACCTATCAATGAACACCAAGAGCATGGTGTTCCCGTGCGTCGATCGCGGTAGTGGCCCAACGAAATCTGCACACACGGTAGTCCATGGCTCATCCGGGATCTTCGTCAGCATTTTCCCTGCTGGGTTTATAGCGTGCGCAGGTCTCGCAGCGTTGCACGTATGCTCGTACGTCCCGGTATAATCCAGGCCAGTAATACCGTGCGGCGACTCTGGATATTGTTTACCGGCTACCAGTGGGTCCTGCTGATGGCGTGTCGTGGTTTTCCTGGAGCACACGTTCTCGTTGGTTGCTGGGTACACAGAGTTTCCATGACACTACATCCTCGTGTCCTGCTCTGTGCGGGATATGGCGGTACAGTGCGTCTGACTCCGTCATGTAGTCTGGATATTTGCTGGGATTTTTCTCTATTTTCTCCAGCATCTGTTCTATCCATTTGCACTTGGCATATGCCTCTTTGTCTGTTACCCGTCTGCAGACAACGCTGGCCAGGGGTTGTCGGGAGAGGGCGTCGGCCACCACGTTTAATTTTCCCTTCCGGTACGACACTTCGAAATCGTATTGCTGGAGTTCGAGGGCCCACCTGGCAATCCGTCCGGATGGACTTTCTATCGAGTTGAGCCACTTCAGTGCCATGTGATCAGTCACAACAGTGAAGTGGTACCCTTCCAGGTATTGTCGTAATTTGCGTATTGCCCACACGATCGCTAAGCACTCTTTTTCCGTGGCCGAGTAGTTGTTCTCCGCACTATTTAAGGTCCTGCTTGCATATGATATTACCCGCTCTCCGTCCTCTGAAGTTTGCGTCAGTATTGCCCCCAGTCCATAATTGCTTGCGTCTGTCTGGAGGCTGAATGGTTTGGTGAAATCTGGGCATGCCAGTACTGGAGCCTCCGTCAATTTGGCTTTGACTGACTCGAATGCCTGTTGTCGTTCCTCATTCCACGACCATTTGACGCCTTTTTTCAGAAGTTCGTTTAAGGGGTGTACCGTGGGTGGAAAATCTGGCACGAAACGTCGATACCACGATGCTAGTCCCAGGTACTGTCGTAGTTCTTTGACATTTGTTGGTGGTTTTAATTCCGCTATCGCTGCCACTTTTTCCGGGTCCGTTCGGATGCCTTGCTCAGTTACGTGATGTCCCAAGTATTTCAGCTCTTGTTTGAAAAAATCGCACTTGTCCACGTTGATCCTTAGGTTTGCTGCCTTTAGTCGCCGAAATACCATGTGTTGCTCTTTTGTTTTTCCAATATCGATGATGTCGTCCAGGTAGGCGAAAGCGTGTGGCATCATTTCTGGCCCGATGACCCGATCCAGGGCCCGTTGAAACGTTGCTGGCGCCGAATGGAGTCCAAATGGCATTACTTTCCACTGAAACAGTCCTTTTCCTGGCACTGTGAACGCTGTCAGTGGCCGGCTATCTTTTTGCATCGGTATTTGCCAGTACCCATCCTTAAGATCTAAGCTGGTTATGTAGTGAGCTTCTCTCAGCTGATCTAGTATGTGATGTACCCTTGGCAGCGGGTATGCATCTCTTATCGAACGACTGTTCAGCTGCCGGAAGTCCACACATAGTCTCCATTTGCCCGTTTTCTTACGGACCATGACGATCGGAGCGCTATGTGGGCTATTTGACGCTTCTATACAGCCCTTTTCTAAAAGTGCATCCACCTGGTTGTTAATTTCCTCCTGCATTTTCGGGTTTTTCGGGAAATATCTCTGTTTTATTGGTCAGTCATCGCTCATCACTATCCGGTGCTCGGTGATGGGTGACGTGCCTGACATGGTCTCAAATGCGGCCAACTCCCCCTGCAGTAAGGTGTTTACCTCTGCATCTGGATGTATTGCCGGTTTCTCGGCCATGTGTGTTGTGGGTTCCGTGTTGCTTGCTAGTATCTCTTCCGTTGCTCGCGTTGTCTCTGCTCTTGCTTGTTTTACCTCCGCCCGTGCTTGTTCTCGTGCTCCTGCTTGATGTACTCCTGCTTCCTCGGTCGTGGCCACTGCCACCGACAGTCGCTCTTCCAACCATCCGCCATTCCTCTGCCGTGCTGGAATTTCTACGCGCAAGCCGGCACACTCGAGTTTAATGCCCATGCGCGTGAGAAAATCCCATCCTAGTACCAAGTGGTCAATCACTCCTGGCAGAATAAGTAGCGATGATTTTGTGATTTTGCTCGTGCCCATTGATAGTTCTGTGTCCAGCTGTTCCGTCACCATACTGTTTCGGCCGTCTGCCAGCCGTACCTGCCTGCGGATTGCACTCCTTTGCCCAACGCCATCCAATGCTGTTGCCAGCCTTTCGCTGATAAAGCTGCTGGTCGCTCCTGTGTCGATCGTGGCCTTGTACTGTCCAGCACCGATTTGGACAGTTGCTGACAGGTGTGCGCCCTCGTCTTGTAGACTGCCGGTTAGTGTCGAGGGGCGGCTTCGTTCGGCATCCGTTCGCCCCTCATTGGCGGACGCCGTTGGCCGTTTCCCGAAGAGCAGCAGTCGATTGTTCTCCTCCCAACTCGACCACATAGCCAGCAGAATATCAGGCGGCGGTTGCGGCATTCGGTTGCCCAATGCCCCTCTTGACCACACCGGCGGCATGCTCGTGCTGGGTTCTGGATACGATCGCACGAAATGCCCTGCTGTGTCCTCGGTGCTGGTTGAGGGTGTTTCTGTTCGTTGGTGGTGCATTGTCTGCACTGCTCCGTGTATTCTGGAGTCCTAGAGTCCTCGATTGCCATCATTCGTGTTTTGTTTGGCCGTTGCTGCTGGTAGAGCTTCTCTCTGTCTCATTCCAGTTCCTCGAACTCGTCGGCCAGTTGCATCAGTTCTGGCAGGGTAGCGAACTGGTTTGACCTAGCGTATGCTCGTAGATCGGGTAGACTGTTCTCATAAATCTGCCTGAGTTGTTGCTGAGATGTACGGCGTAGTGGTCTCATTAAAGTTTGCATCTCCACCATATTCACCTTGAACTTTTCCCCGAGTCCTTGCCGCCTCCTGCTGACCTCTTCCTGTAGCCTAGGGAAGTAGTCCCTTGGCAGAAAATAGTCGTTGAAGCTCGCAACGAATGCCGTCCAAGTGGTCCAGTGCTCATTGTTTGCCACATACCACTTCAAAGCCATGCCCTTGAGTAGTTCTGGCATAGCTCTGGGGACAAAGTCAATGTCTAACCCGTATGTCTCTGCTGACCATTCCACCTGCTCCAGGAATTCTAATGGCTTTGTCGTGCCGTCAAAACGGAAGCTCCACTCCCGCACTTGTTTGGCTACTCTTGGGTACTCTTCTGTATGAGTGCTGTGGTGCTGTTCAGCGGCTCGGTCCTGGGCATGTTCATGCTTCCCCACGGTGCAGGGCGTGTATCTAACACCCTTGCCGCTGCCTCCGTCTCCGGGATGTTTAGACGCTCGATAAAATTTGCTAGGGTCATCGAATTCTTTCTCGTTCGTTGCGCTTTTTAGGGGTGACTGGCGAGTGTGAAGACGTGCCAAGTCGTTGAGCCTTAAAGCATGCCACAAGTTCGACTCGTTTGCCAGGACCCATTCTCCAAATTCTCGGCGCATCGTGTCTACCGTGCCTGTCACGGTTACCCCGAATTCGTCGGCATACCGATGAATTTCCTCCTCCTTGAGGTTATAAGCCCATCCTCATACCATTTTTATGTATGCGTGTAAAAATATTTAAAACTTAACTGAATCTCTCTTATCGCAAGATCCTACAAGTTGGGCGCCAGTTGTAACGAACCTTTTGGCTTCACCGGGTCTAGCTCGGTCGACCAGGAGTTCGTGCCAACAAATTTATAATCTGCAGCACTTGCGATAAAAGAAAGTCAATTGTTTTAAGCTTTAAATGTATATTATGCCGGTTCACCCGGTTACTTCCAGCTTACAATAGAATTTCTGTGCTAAATTATATCCCTCGTTGTCGTGGTGCTGCTGGTGATTGCTCTGCCCAAGTGCCCGTAGATCCAGTTGCCCGACATTCTCTTCGGCTTGTCCCGTTCGCTAAACGCTTTGAGACTAAGCAGTTTCAATGCTATCGGTTAGCCTCGGTACCGCTGTGCAAGTGTGATGTGCCTATATCTGGCCCTAGGTATGCGAATGGTACAACTCCGAATTAGACCTGGATTCACCTGTTCGCTTTAACCACAAATTCTCCTATGTCTCCTGCTTGCCTTGGCACCCCAGCTTGGACCTGGTTTCCGCCGTGGCTGTTCTCCTGTTCTCTATGCCCTGTTCGTACGTACCGGGGATACTCCAGTTTAGACCAGATTTGGTCCACCGGTACTCGTTTGTCGCCGCCCGTTTGGTTCCGCCGAATCTCAAGGACTCCTAGTTTGGCCTAGGTTTGTCCCCGGACTCTTTTAGCGTGGCTGCACTGTGTTATCTAGTCCCTAGGACTCGCCGAGGTTACCCCAGTTTATACCAGGTTTAGCCGTCGGTGTCTTTCGGGATGTCTTGCCTGTATTTCAGGTAGAGACACCAAGGATACCCCAGTTTATACCAGGTTTAGCCGTTGATGCTCTCTAAAATGCCCTGTCGTGATCCTTGAGATTTACCAAGGGTACCCCAGTTTATACTAGGTTTGGCCGCTGGTTCTCGTCGGATTTGCCCTATGTACTCCTGAGGAAGGATACCAAGGATACCCCAGTTTAAACCAGGTTTGTCCGTTGGCCTCTTCTCTGGATTTCCACAAAACCTCACTGGCACTACTCACGTTTGCACTTTGGTCCGTGGGCGACGCCTTTGCACTGATTAGCAGAATCTCGCTACGCCGCGTGGCAGAAGACTCGCTTCCAAGTTTCTCAGGGCTGGTTCGGGACAAGTGGTTTCGCTTGTCCCTCGAAGATTGACCAAATGTCTGGCCTTGATTGCTGCTCCTGTAGATCGGCCCAATATTTGGCCGCGCCGTTACTCGTATCTTCCCTCGATGACACTTTGTTCGCACTGTACTTCACTCTTGTACTTAATTTCCCGCACTTGCTCGTTCACTTCGCTGACTTTGTTTCACTGGACTGTCTCACTTGACTCTGTTTCACTTGACTGTCCAGCTCCCACGCAGATCTCGCCTTTTATTGCCGCTGTCGGCCGGTCCCGCTTGGTGGCTGCATCGGGGCCGCGGCAGCGGTCAACTCTCCAAACTCTCGCCTAGCGGTGCATACCAGCAATGTTGTTGCTAGGCTTAAATTTGGCGCCGACGCCAGCTGCCAAATAACGGCGAAATCGGCTGTCGCTCGCCTAGCAACAGCGGTGAATTACCGACGCTGCGTATTGTTCGCCGTCAGTGCAAATGAGTGCTGCATATTGCACCTCGAATGCACTCTTTACGCACTAACAGCGTAAGCTCGTCTCCAACGGCGCGCGGTCAGCACTAACGGCGCTTATCCTGGCGGCCGTTCTCTGTGTGACACGTAGCATTTGCTGGCTACGTGTGTTAGAGCGAGCGCGAACGCAAGAGCGGCTGTGAGCGTGAATTCGCCGCGACCCAGTGGCGCATCAAAAAGGGGTTTTGCTCGTGTTTGTTGACATTGTTGTGGGGAGCCAATACGGCTCCTCACACTCCCCTCTTTCTTCGGGAGAAAAGCGCTAGCCCTTCTTGTTTCTCTGTCGTTGTTTCGTTGCTTGTTTGTTTTAGTTATTTTTATTATGATTATTGTTATTATTATTATTACGTATTTTTACGCTATTGGTGGTATGATGTTAGTGTTAGTAAGATTAGTTTTAGTACTATTATAAGTTACAACCACCAATGCGCTTGGATACGTAATTGTTTTATATTGTTTATTATTTTATTATTTATCGTGTTGACTTGGTGCCTGTTGTAATTGACGATCCCTTTTGCCGCGCCTTTGTTCGCGGCAGGCGCGTGATTGCCTTGGTGTGGGTGTGATCGTTTCACAATTTTGCTCCTCCCGCTGTGCTGGTATGGTGCTCCTCTTGTATTTAACAGTGCCTGTTTACGCCAACGTGTGCTTGTCTTCACTGTTAGCCGTGGTTATGCGTGCTGCTAACGCAGTCCGGAGTATATTTCTGCTGTTAACAGTGGTCTCGGCCCTGTTATCGCAGATTTGCGCACACTGGCGCTGTTAACTGGTTCGTTCACATGAGCTGGTTCCTGTTGTGTATATGATCATGCTGGCGTCGCTTTTGGGTTTTAATTTTTATATTTTGTTTAATTTCCTTTGTTTTCCGTGTCTTCAGGCTCGCCGAAATATTCGCCAATAGATTTCTTCACCGGCACCATGTTTTCCCTTGCCCCGTGGACTATGTCTTTCGATTTCCCCAGCGTTGGCGCTATCTTGTTTCGGTATTGTATGTATGTGTGTGTTGCTACCTGTGTTTTATTATATTTATTCATTTTATTTCACCCCCAGGTTTTTTATATACACAATGTTTGTTGCACCCCATGCATCTTGTAGCTGTTACCTCGCCCGTTTGTGTTTTTTTCTGTGCCCTTCTCGTTTTTTTCTTAGTTTTTTCAAAGTGGTTTTTTTTTTGTGTATGTGTGTGTATCAGTGTTTTATTTAAGTATTTAATTTTTTTTGCCGGCGGACTTACTTCGTCTCTGCAAATACGCGCATGTTTCCCTTGTGGGTGCGCACTTTGTAGCGCGCACCCTGGTGTAGGACAATCCTGGCGGTCCGGTGTTGGATTTCGGGTCTGGCGGTGATCGCGTTGGCCAGGGTGGGCGGCCAGTCCGCCGGTGTTATCTGTTGCCCGGTCCGGCCCACGAAGTTTGGCGCTGCATGGCCGGCCGTGGTCTCGACGCCCCCATTGGGCAGGAAACCTGTCGTTGCAGTGGTGGCCTTGGCGTTGGTGTTGCTGGCGGCTGGTGCGGCGGTGGCTCGCGTTGTTGTTGGTGTTGCTGCAGCTGGTGTAGCTTCTCCAGGGCCTCCGCCATTTTTGCCCGTTGCAGTTCGGCATTCGACGCATCGTCGTCTCGCGGTGGTGTTGCGGCCAGCTCGGTCACTACCACGCTCGTTTTGCCGGCATCTGGCGGCTCTTCCCACGTGGCTTTGACGGTGGCCTCGTGTCGCCACCGGTCGCCGCAATACCTGCGCCGATAGGCCACGGGCTGCAGGGCCCACCTGGGGCTTTGCTGACCCTGCTCCTCAGATCCGGGCGCGGCGTTAGCCTCGGCCTCGGAATCCGAGGCGATGATAATTACCTCCTGCACCCGTGGGTCTCGTTGTACGGGTCGCCGTGGCTGCCTCGGGCCTTCCGCCGGTGCCCTTGCCGATGGTGGTTTTGGGGGCGTGAGCAGCTTCGGGGATGGAAATCCCTGGGTGGTGGATTCCACCTGGACGTCGTCCTCGTCCGTACTCCAACCAAAATTACTCATGCGGAACGGCGTGGGTGGCCGTGCCGGTTGCCATGCTGGTGGTGGTGGCGTGCGCAGGGGGGAGTAACGCCCTGGCCCGTATACCAACGGGCTCGCCTCCCTTGGCGAAACCACCGGCGATCTTGGTGGCGTTGCTGGTGATGCTGGCGTTGACCGCGGTGTGGTGTTGGACTCGGTGGTGGTGCTGTCCGGTGTGCTGGCCCGCCTTTGTCTGCGGCCCCGTCTGCCTTGTCCCGGCCTTGGGTGAAAAGGCAGCCGCACCGGCTGTCGAAGATTGCGGAGTGGGCGCATGTTGTCTGGTCGGCGGTTGTTAGTCAAATAGGCTGAGTGACTGTGCTGTGTTTCTGACAAAGTCCGCGTGGTCTGTTGGCAAGACTGTGAGGAGATGAGCTTACGCCGTTAGTGCGTAAAGAGTGCATTCGAGGTGCAATATGCAGCACTCATTTGCACTGACGGCGAACAATACGCAGCGTCGGTAATTCACCGCTGTTGCTAGGCGAGCGTCAGCCGATTTCGCCGTTATTTGGCAGCTGGCGTCGGCGCCAAATTTAAGCCTAGCAACAACATTGCTGGTATGCACCGCTAGGCGAGAGCTTGGAGAGTTGACCGCTGCCGCGGCCCCGATGCAGCCACCAAGCGGGACCGGCCGACAGCGGCAATAAAAGGCGAGATCTGCGTGGGAGCTGGACAGTCAAGTGAAACAGAGTCAAGTGAGACAGTCCAGTGAAACAAAGTCAGCGAAGTGAACGAGCAAGTGCGGGAAATTAAGTACAAGAGTGAAGTACAGTGCGAACAAAGTGTCATCGAGGGAAGATACGAGTAACGGCGCGGCCAAATATTGGGCCGATCTACAGGAGCAGCAATCAAGGCCAGACATTTGGTCAATCTTCGAGGGACATGCGAAACCACTTGCCCCGAACCAGCCCTGAGAAACTTGGAAGCGAGTCTTCTGCCACGCGGCGTAGCGAGATTCTGCTAATCAGTGCAAAGGCGTCGCCCACGGACCAAAGTGCAAACGTGAGTAGTGCCATTGAGGTTTTGTGGAAATCCAGAGAAGAGGCCAACGGACAAGCCTGGTTTAAACTGGGGTATCCTTGGTATCCTTCCTCAGGAGTACATAGGACAAGTCCGACGACAACCAGCGGCCAAACCCGGTATAAACTGGGGTACCCTTGGTAAATCTCAAGGATCACGACAGGGCATTTTAGAGAGCATCAACGGCTAAACCTGGTATAAACTGGGGTATCCTTGGTGTCTCTACCTAAAATACAGGCAAGACATCCCGAAAGACACCGACGGCTAAACCTGGTATAAACTGGGGTAAGCTCGGCGAGTCCTAGGGACTAGATAACACACTGTGGTATAATGATACTCGAATTTAGTTTAGGGTTAGGAGCGACTGTACTTTTCGCTCCAGATACATTTATTCTTCTGATTATTACAATTTGGTATTAAGTATAGTTAAGCCGGTTGCGCGGTCCTCAGTGGCAGCGCTGCCTTTTGTGTATCATATGTTATATATAAAACGAATATATGTAACTTATATGTAAGCGGCGAAGACGTCGCTGTAGGGACAGAGCGTGCTGTGCACATATGCAAGCGGTCATTGCACGGGTGGTGCTGACGCGGCTTGTTTGTAGTCGAGGCACTGGTGACCGATCATATTTCGGTGCACTTGAATATGTCGTATGTTTGGGCAACAAAGACTAAGTGTCATTGTATTATAATATTTATGTTTATTAGTATATATGAAGTATATACTGGACATAGTGCTGAGCACAGTGAGTTCTCGATATGTGCATACTACATCTCCCTCCTTTTGAAAAATAACGTAATTTTATAAAGTTATTTTTAACTTTTTTTTTTTTTGAAAACTTAGATTTTTAATATATTTTTATGTACTTCTTATTATTTTATTTTTTTCTTTTATTCTTAACTTTTAACAAGGTACGCGTAATCCCTGTATGGCCTCCTTCTATAGGATCATCATGGTGTTGCTTTAATTTGACTTTCGTCATTTTTCTCTATTTGTGTCACTTTTGTTAGTAGCGCTACTTTTTATGTATTTAGATATTTATTGCCCATATTATTAAATTCATTTAGTGATACAAATTCGAAGATTTGTTCACTTGGTGACAATTGTAAATTAACAATTTTATGTAATCCGGCTTCTGCATTAAGCCTTTGAAAGAATTGGCCTAAGTCGAATTTTTCATTGGAGTACAAATCATTAACTGAAAATTGTGAAATAATTCTTTTTCCTTGCTTAAATAAACAATTGGATTCTCCGAATTTTAGTTTCACAAATTTCTTTACGTCATTATTGCTAATGACTTCATAGACATTGGGCTCTTTCTGTTCTTTTTGCAATTTTATTTTATCATCTGCGCAGATGTTTTTCTGTCGTTTTGATGATCTCGTTTGGACCATTATTATTTTTCTATTCACTTCTATTAGTGAGTCTATGTTAATTCTAGATAATGCGTCTGCTACGTGATTATCTTTCCCCTTGAGGTATTCTACCGTAAATTGGTATTCTTCTAAATCTAGTCTCATTCTTGTTAGTTTTGAAGTTTGATCTTTCATCGAAAATAAAAATGTTAGCGGTCTATGATCCGTTTTAACTAAGAAATGCCTTCCATAAATATAAGGTCTGAAATGTTTTATTGCCCAGTGAATTGCATCTAATTCCTGCTCTGTAGTTGATTTATTGCTTTCTCCCTGTGTGAAAGCTCGTGATGCGTATGCAATTGGTAATTGTATACCGTTGTACTGTCGGGATAGTACAGCACCACATGCATGTTTACTTGCATCTGTGGTTATGCAAAATTCTTTGCTGAAATCAGGGTACTGCAGTAATGTTAGTTTCATTAACGCCTTTTTGAGATATTTAAATGCGTCTTCGCATTCTTTGTCCATTCGAATTGGACATTTTTTCTGCACAGTCTAGTCAAATGACGTGAATGTTGTGCGAAATTGTGAATGAATCTTCTGTAGTAATTACAGAACGCGACTCGTCGTGCACTATCCGCATCAGTTGGGATTGGATAGTCTTATATAACATCGTATTTCTTATCCGGAAGGATGCCGTGGTCTGTGCATTTATGGCCTAGGAATGTAACCTCATGCATGAAGAAAGAGCATTTCTCGGGGTTTAGTTTTAAGTTGTGTTTTCTACACAGGTCAAAAATATTTGACAAATTTTTAAACATGTGCTGTTCAGAACAGCCAATGACTACCAAGTCATCCATGTAGAGAAATGCTTGTGATGGTTCAAGACCCGAAAATGCAAGTGTCATCATTCGCATAAATGAATTTGGGGCTACTTTTAAACCGTAGGGTAATCGCGTAGAAGCGATACGAACCGGAGTTCGTGGAAAATTGTGTTATGTTTCTAGATTTTTCATCTAGTTCTATTTGGTGGAAACCAGACATAAGATCGAGACACGAAAATATTTTGCTCGTCCTAATTGGTCTAGTATTTTCTCGATTCTTGGCAGTGGGTATTTGTCTGCTAAGAGTTTTTTTTATTTATTTGGCGATAATCAACTACTAAACGCCATTTTTACTCCCTGTACCCATAAAATGGGTAAAATGGGGGTACTAAATCTGTGCAAATGTATGTAACAGGCAGAAGGAGACATCTCCGACCCTATAAAGTATATATATTCTTGATCAGTATCAAAAGAGATTTCGATTTGGCCATGTCCGTCTGTCTGTCCGTCTGTCCGTCCGTATGTATGAACGCAAGGATCTCAGCAACAAGAAGAGCTAGAGACACCAAATTTGGAATGTAGGTTCGTGTATAGCGGGAGCAGGTCAAGTTTATTTTAGATTTGAAATATCTCCCCCGTTCCCCCGCTATTCGATAAAAACCGTTTTACAGTAACAATTGTTAAGATATAGATTTGGGATTTGGTCACTTTAGTCACTCTTAATCTACTGTCCGAATTTTAAGTCGATCGGATAACAAACACGGAAGTTATTCAACAAACAAGATTCAGTGCTGGAGCGCGGGGGAAGAAGCAGCACAGCCACCACTTAAAATGCCTCGCTTGCGCTGCGCTCGATCTGTCGCTCGTGTGTGTGCGTCTTTTGTGTATGTGTGTGTGTATGTGTAAGTGTACGTAGGTGTGATCGGAAATTTTTGACCTGGGTACAGGGAGTTTTGTAGTCGGGTATACTCGACTAAAGCATTCTTACTTGTTTCTCCTTAGAGTTTGGAAGAGATTTCTTGGGTACCAAGAGAAGTGGGCTGTTATATTCAGAAATAGATGGTTCAACTATACCATCTTTTATTAGTTTTTCGACCTGTCTGTTTATTTCTGGCTTTTCTGTTTCTGCATTTCTATAGTTTTTTATGTATACTGGGGTTTTGTCAGCTAACCTTAATTTTTGCTTGTAGAAGTTATTACTTGAAATTGCTTCTGTTTCTAAACCAAATATGTCACTGTATTTGGTACATAAATCAGTAATCTTGTTTTTAAATTGTTCAGGGAACTTTAGTTGTCTCAGGACTTCATTACTTTATTACATTATTGTTTTTACTAAATGATTTAATTTCGTAATTTTCTATTGTTTCGAATTTAATGTTTGGGTTTTTGATATTTTTAGTTTCGCTTGTTGTGTTCAAAATACGAACTATTGCACTATTACTTGTTTCGTTGCTGTTAGCTATTAATACCCCAGGATGAATTTCCTGATTTGGTATTAATACAGAATCTTCATTTGTCTGAAGTGTGATTTTTCTCATTACTTCTGACCTTGCTGGTAATAATATTGAATTGTCAATATCATTGTGTAATAGTGGTACATGTATTTGGTATTTAAGTGATTTCGGTTTCATGATGAATTCATCATGTTGATAATCTATTATACAATTAAATTTTCTAATAAAATATAGTCCAAGAATTCCGTCGCATGGTATGGGAAATTCATTGTAGACTATTTGGAAATCGTGACTGATTACGAAATAATCGAAAAGTAGATTAATTGTGGATTGCCCAATTGACTGTATTGTTCCCTATCCAATTCCTGTTATATTTGTTTTGCAATTTTCATTAATATTTGAGTTTACGTTATTATTCTTTAAGATTGAGACATTTGCTCCTGTATCCACTAGTAATGTTAATGGAATATTATTGTTTCCATTATGTACTTTAATGAGACTACTGAGATTTAGATTTATGCTCAGTATTTTTACTGCTGGTCGCTCAAGGGGGTTTGCTGGTTTTCCGAGTTGCCTTGTGTAACTCGTACTTGATTCTGTGATCTGTTTCCTCTGTTGGAGCCGCCTCTGTATGCGCCTCCTCGAGGATTGCCTCTGTTATTGTTATAATAGTTAACATTGTTATGGTACCTATTGTCTCTATTGTAGGCCCGGCCTCTATTATTACCTCTACCGCGGTTTCCGCCACTTTGAGAGTAATTCTGGTAGTACAGTACAGTATTAGATTGTCCAGTTGCTTCGGTGCAGCTGTTGACAAATTTTGATATGGCGTCATTCATGCTGTTGAATGTGCCAGCCTGCATGATAAGCTTTACCTTATCGATAGCGCAGTTTTTGGTCATTGCCTTTACTGCTTGCGTTGTACTGTACTTATTGGCCAATTCTGGCGTTAAGCCATCATGAATAAATGCACCTTCTAAAGCCTTTGTTAACTGCTCAACTTCTTGTGTGTATTGGTTGGCAGTTTTATTCTTTTGTTGCAAGTTAAGTAATTTGGCTGACAATACTTCGACTGATTCGCCTTTTACTGTGCTTGATAATTTTGCAGCGATTTCCGCGATAGTTGTCTTATCAAGTTCCTCGCATGGCCTTTTAATTTTGTCTTAATAAGACTGACAGCTGTTGCTTCATGATTTTCTTTTAGTAAGTCTATAAGACTCAAAGCATCTTTGAACCTTTGTAAGTTTTCTGCCTTTCCATCGAACTCTGGTAAGAGCGATGAGGCTAATTTGAGAAAACTTATAGCTGTTTGAGACATTTTGTTGTCAGTTGTTGGGGTATTTACTTCAGTTTCCATTGATTTAATGTCATCTGAGAAGGAAAGTGATTTCTCGTCGAATGACGCTGAAGTGTTAAGTGCATTTGGAAGGAATATTGTTATTTTATGCCTATCCGAAATTCGCTTAATGTTTTCTCTTAAGGTGTTTAATAGGTCAATTGCCTGTGTTTAATGCAAATCTTTTAATTTTGTTGCATTGTCACATATAAGTTGACGGATGGTATTGTAGGAATTGATAAGAACTTTAGCATGTTTTGACTTTGTATCGTTTGATATCGGTGCACTTTTGTTAAGGCACTTGAAAGATTTATCAAACTCGGCACGTTGTTCTCTAAGAATGGTAACGATTTGTATCCATTCCATTTATTGACATTCTTAATTTATTTGAGCAAATGCACAACGTTGGGGTGTTGTTTTTTAAAATACAAGGAAATCTAACGTTCTGCCTAATATTGTGTGTTCTTTAATTACTGATCTCACTTGTATACCAGGAATGGTACTATTCCTTCTTGCGTTTTTGAGCAATGTATCAGAGGTGAGTGATCAAGATTATAAGTATTTATATATGTGTTCATAAGTTCGTATATGAATATTGGTGTTATGGTTACTAACTGCTGAACCCTTTCTCTAAAATTTGGGTCTCGTAAATAAACTTCTGTTATCGCTTTGTTCGTGGCCATTGTGATTATTTAGAAAAGGTCAAAAAGAAATTATCGTTGTTTTATATTTTATCCAAGTCGTTTGCACGACTCATATATTTTTTCTTTATGCATCTATTGTGCACCTTGTACAATTTAAAAAAAGGCTAATACACATTAGCACTGCAATAATTATAAGAAGAACTGTAATTACTTTTAGGTCTGGTGTTTCTACCTCGACCTTATTAATGACGTTAGTGGTGGAATCCACCGTTTTTGTGTCTATAAGGCCCATAGTGGCCCAGGGGAATTTGCTGTACACGGTATATAAAGTATTGAAAAGATACTGTTTTATTATATATTTATATTATATTTCTGAATATGTATACATACATATATATATATATATAAATATTCTTTTTTTTTTTTTTTGTTGTTGTTGACGCTTATAGCGCCGAAGTACATAGAATGGTCATACGCCCATTGGCGGAGAGAAATTTAAAATTAATTCACACAAGGTTAATGTACATGTTTTCCTACCTATTATTTGTATGGCTTTACGGGCCACACGCTAATCGGGCAACTTTTGTGTCGCTCAATTTTACAATGGTTTTTTAAATAATAATGTATGCATCGCAGTGCAATCAAAAAATTATGCACGCAGTGCAATGAAAAAAAATTATGCGTACTAAGGAACGCTGTCGGTTCACTTGTCCTTGGTCTGACTTGATGCGTCAAACGGGGCCGGTGCTTGCTGCACAGTCTGCTTCGTCTAATGTTGGGGCACCGGTGATGGCTGCACAGGTGTACTCACAATGAGGTGAGTTTAGCGGTCGCTCGCAGTCCTTGGGGCAGGTCTTCTGCAGCTTCGGAATCTCCTTTGGATTGGGTGGAGATTGAATTATTCTTTGTTTTGAAATATTTATAATCACAGGGTAGGTGGATTCGTGCGCGGCTGGTTTTTGACTTTTTTTTGTTGATATTAAATGTCTTATGTGTTCAACTTTGGCATGTAATTTAACAGAGTTGTTCCAACTTATGACATTTTTGCTGTTTAACAGCTTCAACAGTTCAGCCTTTCTGGCCTTCAGTCGTTTTACCAAACCGCTTCTTTTTGCACACATCACACTCTACTCACTGCATTTATTATTTTGTTGTTGTTGTTGTTGATGATGCTGCCGTTGTTATTGTTTCTGCTGCTGTTCCTGCCGTTGTGGTTGTTTCTGCTGCTGTTCCTGCCGTTGTTGTTGTTTCTGCTGCAGCTGCCGTTGTTGTTGTTGTTGTTATTTCTGCATGCTGTTGTTGTTGTTGCTAATGTTGTTGTTGTGTCCAGGTCTATTTGACCTCTGTCACGGTCGCCATGTGGTATAATGATACTCGAATTTAGTTTAGGGTTAGGAGCGACTGTACTTGTCGCTCCAGATACATTTATTCTTCTGATTGTTACAATTTGGTATTAAGTATAGTTAAGCCTAAGGTTGTGCGGTCCTCAGTGGCAGCGCTGCCTTTTGTATATCAGTCGTTTTATATGTAACATATAAAACGAATATATGTAACTTATATGTAAGCGGCGAAGACGTCGCTGTAGGGACAGAGCGTGCTGTGCACATATGCAAGCGGTCATTGCACGGGTGGTGCTGACGCGGCTTGTTTGTAGTCGAGGCACTGGTGACCGATCATATTTCGGTGCACTTGAATATGTCGTATGTTTAGGCAACAAAGACTTAGTGTCATTGTATTATAATATTTATGTTTATTAGTATATATGAAGTATATACTGGACATAGTGCTGAGCACAGTGAGCTCTCGATATGTGCATACTACAACAGTGCAGCCACGCTAAAAGAGTCCGGGGACAAACCTAGGCCAAACTAGGAGTCCTTGAGATTCGGCGGAACCAAACGGGCGGCGACAAACGAGTACCGGTGGACCAAATCTGGTCTAAACTGGAGTATCCCCGGTACGTACGAACAGGGGATAGAGAGCAGGAGAACAGCCACGGCGGAAACCCGGTCCAAACTGGGGTGCCAAGGCAAGCAGGAGACATAGGAGAATTTGTGGTTAAAGCGAATAGGTGAATCCAGATCTAAACCGGAGTTGTACCGCTCGCATACCTAGGGCCAGATATAGGCACACTTGCACAGCGGTACCGAAGCTAACCGATAGCATTGAAACTGCTTTGTCTCAAAGCGTTTAGCAAGTTCAGCAGGAGGCGGCAAGGACTCGGGGAAAAGTTCAAGGTGTACATAGTGGAGATGCAAATTTTAATGAGACCACTACGCCGTACATCTCAGCAACAACTCAGGCAGATTTATGAGAACAGTCTACCCGATCTACGAGCATACGCTAGGTCAAACCAGTTCGCTACCCTGCCAGAACTGATGCAACTGGCCGACGCGTTCGAGGAACTGGAAAGAGACAGAGAGAAGCTCTACCAGCAGCAACGGCCAAACAAAACACGAATGATGGCAATCGAGGACTCTAGGACTCCAGAATACACGGAGCAGTGCAGACAATGCACCACCAACGAACAGAAACACCCTCAACCAGCACCGAGGACACAGCAGGGCATTTCGTGTGATCGTATCCAGAACCCAGCACGAGCATGCCGCCGGTGTGGTCAAGAGGGGCATTGGGCAACCGAATGCCGCAACCGCCACCTGATATTCTGCTGGCAATGTGGTCGAGTTGGGAGGAGAACAATCGACTGCTGCTCTGCGGGAAACGCCCAACGGCGTCCGCCAATGAGGGGCGAACGGATGCCGATCGAAGCCGCCCCTCGACACTAACCGGCAGTCTACAAGACGAGGGCGCACACCTGTCAGCAACTGTCCAAATCGGTGCTGGACAGTACAAGGCCACGATCGACACAGGAGCGACCAGCAGCTTTATCAGCGAAAGGCTGGCAACAGCATTGGATGGCGTTGGGCAAAGGAGTGCAATCCGCAGGCAGCTACGGCTGGCAGACGGCCGAAACAGTATGGTGACGGAACAGCTGGACACAGAACTATCAATGGGCACCAGCAAAATCACTCTGGCGCTACTTATTCTGCCAGGAGTGATTGACCACTTGGTACTAGGATGGGATTTTCTCACGCGCATGGGCATTAAACTCGAGTGTGCCGGCTTGCGCGTAGAAATTCCAGCACGGCAGAGGAATGGCGGATGGTTGGAAGAGCGACTGTTGGTGGCAGTGGCCACGACCGAGGAAGCAGGAGTAAATCAAGCAGGAGCACGAGAACAAGCACGGGCGGAGGTAAAACAAGCAAGAGCAGAGACAACGCGAGCAACGGAAGAGATACTAGCAAGCAACACGGAACCCACAACACACATGGCCGAGAAACCGGCAATACATCCAGATGCAGAGGTAAACACCTTCCTGCAGGGGGAGTTGGCCGCATTTGAGACCATGTCAGGCACGTCACCCATCACCGAGCACCGGATAGTGATGAGCGATGACCGACCAATAAAACAGAGATATTTCCCGAAAAACCCGAAAATGCAGGAGTAAATTAACAACCAGGTGGATGCACTTTTAGAAAAGGGCTGTATAGAAGCGTCAAAAAGCCCACATAGCGCTCCGATCGTCATGGTCCGTAAGAAAACGGGCAAATGGAGACTATGTGTGGACTTCCGGCAGCTGAACAGTCGTTCGATAAAAGATGCATACCCGCTGCCAAGGGTACATCACATACTAGATCAGCTGAGAGAAGCTCACTACATAACCAGCTTAGATCTTAAGGATGGGTACTGGCAAATACCGATGCAAAAAGATAGCCGGCCACTGACAGCGTTCACAGTGCCAGGAAAAGGACTGTTTCAGTGGAAAGTAATGCCATTTGGACTCCATTCGGCGCCAGCAACGTTTCAACGGGCCCTGGATCGGGTCATCGGGCCAGAAATGATGCCACACGCTTTCGCCTTCTGGACGACATCATCGTTATTGGAAAAACAAAAGAGCAACACATTTCCAATCTACGAGAGGTATTTCGGCGACTAAAGGCAGCGAACCTAAGGATCAACGTGGACAAGTGCGATTTTTTCAAACAAGAACTGAAATACTTGGGACATCACGTAACTGAACAAGGCATCTGAACAGACCCGGAAAAAGTGGCAGCGATAGCGGAATTAAAACCGACGTTTCGTGCCAGATTTTGCAACCACGGTACACCCCTTAAACGAACTTCTGAAAAAGGCGTCAAATGGTCGTGGAATGAGGAACGACAACAGGCACTCGAGTCAGTCAAAGCCAAATTGACGGAGCCAAACCGTTCAGCCTCCAGACAGACGCAAGCAATTATGGGCTGGGGGCAATACTGACGCAAACTTCAGAGGACGGAGAGCGGGTAATATCATATGCAAGTAGGACCTTAAATGGTGCGGAGAAGAACTACTCGGCCACCGAAAAAGAGTGCTTAGCGATCGTATGGGCAATACGCAAATTACGACAATACCTGGAAGGGTACCACTTCACTGTTGTGACTGATCACATGGCGCTGAAGTGGCTCAACTCGATAGAAAGTCCATCCGGACGGATTGCCAGGTGGGCCCTCGAACTCCAGCAATACGATTTCGAAGTGTCGTACCGGAAAGGAAAATTAAACGTAGTGGCCGACGCCCTCTCCCGACAACCCCTGGCTAGCGTTGTCTGCAGCAGGGTAACAGACAAAGAGGCATATGCCAAGTGCAAATGGATAGAACAGATGCTGGAGAAAATAGAGAAAAATCCCAGCAAATATCCAGACTACATGACGGAGTCAGACGCACTGTATCGCCATATTCCGCACAGAGCAGGACACGAGGACGTAGTGTCATGGAAACTCTGCGTACCCAGCAGCCAACGAGAAAACGAGCCGGAAAACAATATCCAGAGTCGCCGCACGGTATTACTGGCCTGGATTATACCGGGATGTACGAGCATACAACGAGTGCAACGCTGCGAGACCTGCGCACGCTATAAACCCAGCCAACTGCAAACAGCAGGGAAAATGCTGACGAAGATCCCGGATGAGCCATGGACTACCGTGTGTGCAGATTTCGTTGGGCCACTACCACGATCGACGCACGGGAACACCATGCTCTTGGTGTTCATTGATAGGTTCTCGAAATGGACGGAATTAATACCACTACGAAGCGTAACAGCGGCGACACTCCAGAAAGCCTTCAGGGAGAGAATCTTGGCAAGATTCGGGGCGCCTCAGGTACTAATTACGGACAACGGAACACAATTCACCAGCAGAACATTTAAATCATTCCTCGAGGACTTAGGTGTGAAACACCAGTTCACAGCGCCGTATACGCCACAAGAGAACCCGACAGAGCGAGCAAACCGAACCGTAAAAACGATAATAGCACAATTCGCAGGTACAAATCAACGCCGGTGGGACGAAGCACTGCCAGAAATAACACTGGCAGTAAACACAAGCGTCTCGGCGTCCACCGGATATAGTCCTGCATTTATCGTTCTGGGACGCGAGCCCCGACTACCTATTTATAAAAATAAGTACATATTTATATGACAATGGGACGGACCATTGTTCAAAATATGCCAAAAGTTTTAATATTCTTATGTATGTACGTATGTATGTTCATTTACAAAAGTATGTACTTACATATGAACAAAAACCTCTAATGCAACAAATATGTTCATGTATACATATATGTACGCACATATTGTGCGTGTTTGTATGTACACACAAATGCTGTGAATATGCAGTTTGTACTTAAATATGTAATTCAAAGATAAAGCATCTGTTTTCGTAAGTATTTACTTATGTACATAATGTAAATACATTCATGTTATATACTTTACCATGTACATATTTATACATGTGTGTATGTACATATGCACACGTTTATGCATATTTATTCCCATAAATTGCCAGAAAAATTAAGATTTACGTATGTACATATCAGTGCACACGCGTGTGCACATTCATTCACATATGTATGTATGTATGTATGTATATGTTCGTAAATTACATTCAGCTTGTATAAAAAAACAAGTAAGAATGCTCTATTCGAGAATACCCCACTACGAAACTCCCCGGTCTACAACTTCCAAATACATCTATGTAAATCCACTTATACATACACAAAGACGCACGACCACGAGCAACAGCGCAAGCGAGGCATTTTAAGTTGTGGCTGTGCTGCTTCTTCCCCCCGCTCTACAGCACTGAATCTTCCTTCGTGAATAACTTCCGTGCTTAAAGTCCGATTGACTTGAAATTAGTAATAATTAAAATAAATCCAAAATCAATATCTTTTAAATTTTTGCTGTAAAACGGTTTTAATCGAATAGCGGGGGAGTGGGAGGGAATATGTCGGACCCAATATAAACTTGACCTGCGCCTGCTATACACGAGCCTACATTTCAAATTTGGCGTATCTAGCTCTTATGGTTGCTGAGATCAACGCGTTCATACATACGGACAGACAGACGGACATGGTCAAATCAAATTTTCATTTGATACTTATCAAGAGTATATGTACATATGTACATATGTATTTATATACTTATAGAGTCGGAGATGTCTCCTTCTGCCTGTTACATGCATTTGCACAGATTTGGTATCCCCTTTTTACCCATTTATGGGTAGAGGTAGTAAAAACTAAGGCTCTGTGACGTCACAGCTTACTAAATTGTGCGCGCGCTTTGCAAAATGTATGCAGCAAGAATGCACATTGTTCGTATGTAACGGTAACCGCCAACAGTGATCAAAGGCGCGGCAAAAGGGATCGTCAATTACAACAGGCACCAAGTCAACACGATAAATAATAAAATAATAAACAATATAAAACAATTACGTATCCAAGCGCATTGGTGGTTGTAACTTATAATAGTACTAATAATACTAAAACTAATCTTACTAACACTAACATCATACCACCAATAGCGTAAGAATACGTAATAATAATAATAACAATAATCATAATAAAAATAACTAAAACAAACAAGCAACGAAACAACGACAGAGAAACAAGAAGGGCTAGCGCTTTTCTCCCAAAGAAAGAGGGGAGTGTGAGGAGCCGTATTGGCTCCCCACAACAATATCAACAAACACGAGCAAAACCCCTTTTTGATGCGCCACTGGGTCGCGGCGAATTCACGCTCACAGCCGCTCTTGCGTTCGCGCTCGCTCTAACACACGTAGCCAGCAAATGCTACGTGTCACACAGAGAGCGACCGCCAGGACAAGCGCCGTTAGTGCTGATCGCGCGCCGTTGGAGATGAGCTTACGCCGTTAGTGCGTAAAGAGTGCATTCGAGGTGCAATATGCAGCACTCATTTGCACTGACGGCGAACAATACGCAGCGTCGGTAATTCACCGCTGTTGCTAGGCGAGCGTCAGCCGATTTCGCCGTTATTTGGCAGCTGGCGTCGGCGCCAAATTTAAGCCTAGCAACAACATTGCTGGTATGCACCGCTAGGCGAGAGCTTGGAGAGTTGGCCCCGATGCAGCCACCAAGCGGGACCGGCCGACAGCGGCAATAAAAGGCGAAATCTGCGTGGGAGCTGGTATCAGCTGGGGTAACCTCGGCGAGTCCTAGGGACTAGATAACACAGTGCAGCCACGCTAAAAGAGTCCGGTGACAAACCTAGGCCAAACTAGGAGTACTTGTGCTCCACCGTTCGCTAAACGCTTTAAGACTAAGCAGTTTCAATGCTATCGGTTAGCCTCGGTACCGCTGTGCAAGTGTGATGTGCCTATATCTGGCCCTAGGTATGCGAGTGGTACAACTCCGGTTTAGACCTGGATTCACCTGTTCGCTTTAACCACAAATTCTCCTATGTCTCCTGCTTGCCTTGGCACCCCAGTTTGGACTGGGTTTCCGCCGTGGCTGTTCTCCTGTTCTCTATGCCCTGTTCGTACGTACCGGGGATACTCCAGTTTAGACCAGATTTGGTCCACCGGTACTCGTTTGTCGCCGCCCGTTTGGTTCCGTCGAATCTCAAGGACTCCTGGTTTGGCCTAGGTTTGTCCCCGGACTCTTTTAGCGTGGCTTCACTGTGTTATCTAGTCCCTAGGACTCGCCGAGGTTACCCCAGCTTATACCAGGTTTAGCCGTCGGTGTCTTTCGGGATGTCTTGCCTGTATTTTAGGTAGAGACACCAAGGATACCCCAGTTTATACCAGGTTTAGCCGTTGATGCTCTCTAAAATGCCCTGTCGTGATCCTTGAGATTTACCAAGGGTACTCCAGTTTATACTAGATTTGGCAGCTGGTTTTCGTCGGATTTGCCCTATGTACTCCTGAGGAAGGATACCAAGGATACCCCAGTTTAAACCAGGTTTGTCCGCTGGCCTCTTCTCTGGATTTCCACAAAACCTCACTGGCACTACTCACGTTTGCACTTTGGTCCGTGGGCGACGCCTTTGCACTGATTAGCAGAACCTCGCTACGCCGCGTGGCAGAAGACTCGCTTCCAAGTTTCTCAGGGCTGGTTCGGGGCAAGTGGTTTCGCTTGTCCCTCGAAGATTGACCAAATGTCTGGCCTTGATTGCTGCTCCTGTACATCGGCCCAATATTTGGCCGCGCCGTTACTCGTACTGGTTTCTTCCCTCGATGACACTTTGTTCGCACTGTACTTCACTACTTGTACTTAATTTCCCGCACTTGCTCGTTCACTTCGCTTGACTTTGTTTTCTGGACTGTCTCACTTGACTCTCTGGTGGCTGCATCGGGGCCGCGGCGGCAGTAAACTCTCCAAACTCTCGCCTAGCGGTGCATACCAGCAATGTTGTTGCTAGGCTTAAATTTGGCGCCGACGCCAGCTGCCAAATAACGGCGAAATCGGCTGACGTTCGCCTAGCAACAGTGGTGAATTACCGACGCTGCGTATTGTTCGCCGTCAGTGCAAATGAGTGCTGCATATTGCACCTCGAATGCACTCTTTACGCACTAACGGCGTAAGCTCATCTCCAACGGCGCGCGATCAGCACTAACGGCGCTTGTCCTGGCGGTCGCTCTCTGTGTGACACGTAGCATTTGCTGGCTACGTGTGTTAGAGCGAGCGTGAACGCAAGAGCGGCTGCGCATCAAAAGGGGTTTTGCTCGTGTTTGTTGACATTGTTGTGGGGAGCCAATACGGCTCCTCACACTCCCCTCTTTCTTCGGGAGAAAAGCGCTAGCCCTTCTTGTTTCTCTGTTGTTATTTCGTTGCTTGTTTGTTTTAGTTATTCTTATTATTATTATTGTTATTATTATTATTACGTATTCTTACACTATTGGTGGTATGATGTTAGTATTAGTAAGATTAGTTTTAGTATTATTAGGACTATTATAAGTTACAACCACCAATGCGCTTGGATACGTAATTGTTTTCTATTGTTTATTATTTTATTATTTATCGTGTTGACTTGGTGCCTGCTGTAATTGACGATCCCTTTTGTCGCGCCTTTGATCACTGTTGGCGGTTACCGTTACTGCTTTTATGACATGCAGGTGTGCACTGTGGGGCACGTTTGATTATTTTGTGACAAATTTTACAATTTCCGTACGCGTGTTATTTGACCATGTGTGGGATTATCTGATGTATTTTCACACTCGGCCCTTATTTGACGGTAGCTATATTCCGATGTGCATTATTTGTGGGATGTTATTGTTGTGTGTTTAATTTTTGTTTTGTTTCGGGTTTTTGCTGATTTAGCCCACTGTATACTCCTGTTGCGCTGTTTTAGCTTTGGCGGGTGCGTTCTCTTTGTCTTCTATCGCATTCACTTCCGCATCTTCACTGCAGCGTATCTCTTTACGCACTTCGCCGTTTGCGCGAGGGTTGCTCGAGTCGTTGGGTAATTTTATTTTTGTGAATTACAAAATTAAAAAAAAATTTTTTATGGTATGGCCTTGCAGTATATTAATTATTGATTTTAATTAATAATTATTCACCCTCTTTTTTTTTTACAGAATATAACGTTTTTCTTACTTGTTTGTTTGTGGGGTGTTCTCTGCTGTATAGTATGGCTTCATATCGCCAATATGTGCCGTTCTCGCCTTTTTGTTTTTGTCTCCTCGTAACTTACAAATGACTGGGGACACGAAGTCGGTGATTTGGAACGGTCCTCCAAATCTTGGTGCCAGTTTCGCTGCGAACCCTTCAGCGGCGTTGGACAAATGGTGCTGTTTAACCCAAACTTGGTCGCCCACTGCTGGTTTCCATGGCCTTCTTCGCAAGTTATAATACCGTGCCTGGTCCTGTGCTGCTTTTTCCAGACTTCGGCGTACCACCTCGAAAATTTCTTTTAGTTTCTCTGTGTTCTCTGCTGGTTCACGTGGTGGCTGTCCTGTGCCTATGTTCATCTCATCGTACAACGCTCGTTGTAGTCGGGGCTCGCGTCCCTGAACGATAAATGCAGGACTATATCCGGTGGACGCCGAGACGCTTGTGTTTACTGCCAGTGTTATTTCTGGCAGTGCTTCGTCCCACCGGCGTTGATTTGTACCTGCGAATTGTGCTATTATCGTTTTTACGGTTCGGTTTGCTCGCTCTGTCGGGTTCTCTTGTGGCGTATACGGCGCTGTGAATTGGTGTTTCACACCTAAGTCCTCGAGGAATGATTCAAATGTTCTGCTGGTGAATTGTGTTCCGTTGTCCGTAATGAGTACCTTAGGCGCCCCGAATCTTGCCAAGATTCTCTCCCTGAAGGCTTTCTGGAGTGTCGCCGTTGTTGCGCTTCGTAGTGGTATTAATTCCGTTCATTTCGAGAACCTATCAATGAACACCAAGAGCATGGTGTTCCCGTGCGTCGATCGTGGTAGTGGCCCAACGAAATCTGCACACACGGTAGTCCATGGCTCATCCGGGATCTTCGTCAGCATTTTCCCTGCTGGGTTTATAGCGAGCGCAGGTCTCGCAGCGTTGCACGTATGCTCGTACATCCCGGTATAATCCAGGCCAGTAATACCGTGCGGCGACTCTGGATATTGTTTTCCGGCTACCAGTGTGTCCTGCTGATGGCGTATCGTGGTTTTCCTGGAGCACACGTTCTCGTTGGTTGCTGGTACGCAGAGTTTCCATGACACTACATACTCGTGTCCTGCTCTGTGCGGGATATGGCGGTACAGTGCGTCTGACTCCGTCATGTAGTCTGGATATTTGCTGGGATTTTTCTCTATTTTCTCCAGCATCTGTTCTATCCATTTGCACTTGGCATATGCCTCTTTGTCTGTTACCCGTCTGCAGACAACGCTGGCCAGGGGTTGTCGGGAGAGGGCGTCGGCCACCACGTTTAATTTTCCCTTCCGGTACGACACTTCGAAATCGTATTGCTGGAGTTCGAGGGCCCACCTGGAAATCCGTCCGCATGGACTTTCTATCGAGTTGAGCCACTTCAGTGCCATGTGATCAGTCACAACAGTGAAGTGGTACCCTTCCAGGTATTGTCGTAATTTGCGTATTGCCCACACGATCGCTAAGCACTCTTTTTCGGTGGCCGAGTAGTTCTTCTCCGCACCATTTAAGGTCCTGCTTGCATATGATATTACCCGCTCTCCGTCCTCTGAAGTTTGCGTCAGTATTGCCCCCAGTCCATAATTGCTTGCGTCTGTCTGGAGGCTGAATGGTTTGGTGAAATCTGGGCATGCCAGTACTGGAGCCTCCGTCAATTTGGCTTTGACTGACTCGAATGCCTGTTGTCGTTCCTCATTCTAAGAACATTTGACGCCTTTTTTTAGAAGTTCGTTTAAGGGGTGTACCGTGGGTGCAAAATCTGGCACGAAACGTCGATACCACGATGCTACGCCCAGGTACTGTCGTAGTTCTTTGACATTTGTTGGTGGTTTTAATTCCGCTATCGCTGCCACTTTTTCCAGGTCCGTTCGGATGCCTTGCTCAGTTACGTGATGTCCCAAGTATTTCAGCTCTTGTTTGAAAAAATCGCACTTGTCCACGTTGATCCTTAGGTTTGCTGCCTTTAGTCGCCGAAATACCTCTCGTAGATTGGCCATGTGTTGCTCTTTTGTTTTTCCAATAACGATGATGTCGTCCAGGTAGGCGAAAGCGTGTGGCATCATTTCTGGCCCGATGACCCGATCCAGGGCCCGTTGAAACGTTGCTGGCGCCGAATGGAGTCCAAATGGCATTACTTTCCACTGAAACAGTCCTTTTCCTGGCACTGTGAACGCTGTCAGTGGCCGGCTATCTTTTTGCATCGGTATTTGCCAGTACCCATCCTTAAGATCTAAGCTGGTTATGTAGTGAGCTTCTCTCAGCTGATCTAGTATGTGATGTACCTTGGCAGCGGGTATGCATCTTTTATCGAACCACTGTTCAGCTGCCGGAAGTCCACACATAGTCTCCATTTGCCCGTTTTCTTACGGACCATGACGATCGGAGCGCTATGTGGGCTATTTGACGCTTCTATACAGCCCTTTTCTAAAAGTGCATCCACCTGGTTGTTAATTTCCTCCTGCATTTTCGGGTTCTTCGGGAAATATCTCTGTTTTATTGGTCGGTCATCGCTCATCACTATCCGGTGCTCGGTGATGGGTGACGTGCCTGACATGGTCTCAAATGCGGCCAACTCCCCCTGCAGTAAGGAGTTTACCTCTGCATCTGGATGTATTGCCGGTTTCTCGGCCATGTGTGTTGTGGGTTCCGTGTTGCTTGCTAGTATCTCTTCCGTTGCTCGCGTTGTCTCTGCTCTTGCTTGTTTTACCTCCGCCCGTGCTTGTTCTCGTGCTCCTGCTTGATTTACTCCTGCTTCCTCGGTCGTGGCCACTGCCACCGACAGTCGCTCTTCCAACCATCCGCCATTCCTCTGCCGTGCTGGAATTTCTACGCGCAAGCCGGCACACTCGAGTTTAATGCCCATGTGCGTGAGAAAATCCCATCCTAGTACCAAGTGGTCAATCACTCCTGGCAGAATAAGTAGCGCCAGAGTGATTTTGCTCGTGCCCATTGATAGTTCTGTGTCCAGCTGTTCCGTCACCATACTGTTTCGGCCGTCTGCCAGCCGTACCTGCCTGCGGATTGCACTCCTTTGCCCAACGCCATCCAATGCTGTTGCCAGCCTTTCGCTGATAAAGCTGCTGGTCGCTCCTGTGTCGATCGTGGCCTTGTACTGTCCAGCACCGATTTGGACAGTTGCTGACAGGTGTGCGCCCTCGTCTTGTAGACTGCCGGTTAGTGTCGAGGGGCGGCTTCGTTCGGCATCCGTTCGCCCCTCATTGGCGGACGCCGTTGGCCGTTTCCCGAAGAGCAGCAGTCGATTGTTCTCCTCCCAATTCGACCACATTGCCAGCAGAATATCAGGCGGCGGTTGCGGCATTCGGTTGCCCAATGCGCCTCTTGACCACACCGGCGGCATGCTCGTGCTGGGTTCTGGATACGATCGCACGAAATGCCCTGCTGTGTCCTCGGTGCTGGTTGAGGGTGTTTCTGTTCGTTGGTGGTGCATTGTCTGCACTGATCCGTGTATTCTGGAGTCTTAGAGTCCTCGATTGCCATCATTCGTGTTTTGTTTGGCCGTTGCTGCTGGTAGAGCTTCTCTCTGTCTCTTTCCAGTTCCTCGAACGCGTCGGCCAGTTGCATCAGTTCTGGCAGGGTAGCGAACTGGTTTGACCTAGCGTATGCTTGTTCTCATAAATCTGCCTGAGTTGTTGCTGAGATGTACGGCGTAGTGGTCTCATTAAAGTTTGCATCTCCACCATATTCACCTTGAACTTTTCCCCGAGTCCTTGCCGCCTCCTGCTGACCTCTTCCTGTAGCCTAGGGAAGTAGTCCCTTGGCAGAAAATAGTCGTTGAAGCTCGCAACGAATGCCGTCCAAGTGGTCCAGTGCTCATTGTTTGCCACATACCACTTCAAAGCCATGCCCTTGAGTAGTTCTGGCATAGCTCTGGGGACAAAGTCAATGTCTAACCCGTATGTCTCTGCTGACCATTCCACCTGCTCCAGGAATTCTAATGGCTTTGTCGTGCCGTCAAAACGGAAGCTCCACTCCCGCACTTGTTTGGCTACTCTTGGGTACTCTTCTGTATGAGTGCTGTGGTGCTGTTCAGCGGCTCGGTCCTGGGCATGTTCATGCTTCCCCACGGTGCAGGGCGTGTATCTAACACCCTTGCCGCTGCCTCCGTCTCCGGGATGTTTAGACGCTCGATAAAATTTGCTAGGGTCATCGAATTCTTTCTCGTTCGTTGCGCTTTTTAGGGGTGACTGGCGAGTGTGAAGACGTGCCAAGTCGTTGAGCCTTAAAGCATGCCACAAGTTCGACTCGTTTGCCAGGACCCATTCTCCAAATTCTCGGCGCATCGTGTCTACCGTGCCTGTCACGGTTACCCCGAATTCGTCGGCATACCGATGAATTTCCTCCTCCTTGAGGTTATAAGCCCATCCTCATACCATTTTTATGTATGCGTGTAAAAATATTTAAAACTTAACTGAATCTCTCTTATCGCAAGATCCTACAAGTTGGGCGCCAGTTGTAACGAACCTTTTGGCTTCACCGGGTCTAGCTCGGTCGACCAGGAGTTCGTGCCAACAAATTTATAATCTGCAGCACTTGCGATAAAAGAAAGTCAATTGTTTTAAGCTTTAAATGTATATTATGCCGGTTCACCCGGTTACTTCCAGTTTACAATAGAAGTTCTGTGCTTAATTATATCCCTCGTTGTCGTGGTGCTGCTGGTGATTGCTCTGCCCAAGTGCCCGTAGATCCAGTTGCCCGACATTCTCTTCGGCTTGTCCCGATCGCTAAACGCTTTGAGACTAAGCAGTTTCAATGCTATCGGTTAGCCTCGGTACCGCTGTGCAAGTGTGATGTGCCTATATCTGGCCCTAGGTATGCGAGTGGTACAACTCCGAATTAGACCTGGATTCACCTGTTCGCCTTAACCACAAATTCTCCTATGTCTCCTGCTTACCTTGGCACCCCAGTTTGGACCGGGTTACCGCCGTGGCTGTTCTCCTGTTCTCTATGCCCTGTTCGTACGTACCGGGGATACTCCAGTTTAGACCAGATTTGGTCCACCGGTACTCGTTTGTCGCCGCCCGTTTGGTTCCGCCGAATCTCAAGGACTCCTAGTTTGGCCTAGGTTTGTCCCCGGACTCTTTTAGCGTGGCTGCACTGTGTTATCTAGTCCCTAGGACTCGCCGAGGTTACCCCAGCTTATACCAGGTTTAGCCGTCGGTGTCTTTCGGGATGTCTTGCCTGTATTTTAGGTAGAGACACCAAGGATACCCCAGCTTATACCAGGTTAAGCCGTTGATGCTCTCTAAAATGCCCTGTCGTGATCCTTGAGATTTACCAAGGGTACCCCAGTTTATACTAGGTTTGCCCGCTGGTTCTCGTCGGATTTGCCCTATGTACTCCTGAGGAAGGATACCAAGGATACCCCAGTTTAAACCAGGTTTGTCCGTTGGCCTCTTCTCTGGATTTCCACAAAACCTCACTGGCACTACTCACGTTTGCACTTTGGTCCGTGGGCGACGCCTTTGCACTGATTAGCAGAATCTCGCTACGCCGCGTGGCAGAAGACTCGCTTCCAAGTTTCTCACGGCTGGTTCGGGGCAAGTGGTTTCGCTTGTCCCTCGAAGATTGACCAAATGTCTGGCCTTGATTGCTGCTCCTGTAGATCGGCCCAATATTTGGCCGCGCCGTTATTCGTACTGATATCTTCCCTCGATGACACTTTGTTCGCACTGTACTTCACTCTTGTACTTAATTTCCCGCACTTGCTCGTTCACTTCGCTGACTTTGTTTCACTGGACTGTCTCACTTGACTCTGTTTCACTTGACTGTCCAGCTCCCACGCAGATCTCGCCTTTTATTGCCGCTGTCGGCCGGTCCCGCTTGGTGGCTGCATCGGGGCCGCGGCAGCGGTCAACTCTCCAAACTCTCGCCTAGCGGTGCATACCAGCAATGTTGTTGCTAGGCTTAAATTTGGCGCCGACGCCAGCTGCCAAATAACGGCGAAATCGGCTGATGCTCGCCTAGCAACAGCGGTGAATTACCGACGCTGCGTATTGTTCGCCGTCAGTGCAAATGAGTGCTGCATATTGCACCTCGATCGCACTAACGGCGTAAGCTCGTCTCCAACGGCGCGCGGTCAGCACTAACGGCGCTTATCCTGGCGGCCGTTCTCTGTGTGACACGTAGCATTTGCTGGCTACGTGTGTTAGAGCGAGCGCGAACGCAAGAGCGGCTGTGAGCGTGAATTCGCCGCGACCCAGTGGCGCATCAAAAAGGGGTTTTGCTCGTGTTTGTTGACATTGTTGTGGGGAGCCAATACGGCTCCTCACACTCCCCTCTTTCTTCGGGAGAAAAGCGCTAGCCCTTCTTGTTTCTCTGTCGTTGTTTCGTTGCTTGTTTGTTTTAGTTATTTTTATTATGATTATTGTTATTATTATTATTACGTACTTTTACGCTATTGGTGGTATGATGTTAGTGTTAGTAAGATTAGTTTTAGTACTATTAGTACTATTATAAGTTACAACCACCAATGCGCTTGGATACGTAATTGTTTTATATTGTTTATTATTTTATTATTTATCGTGTTGACTTGGTGCCTGTTGTAATTGACGATCCCTTTTGCCGCGCCTTTGTTCGCGGCAGACGCGTGATTGCCTTGGTGTGGGTGTGATCGTTTCACAGTTTTGCTCCTCCCGCTGTGCTGGTATGGTGCTCCTCTTGTATTTAACAGTGCCTGTTTACGCCAACGTGTGCTTGTCTTCACTGTTAGCCGTGGTTATGCGTGCTGCTAACGCAGTCCGGAGTATATTTCTGCTGTCTCGGCCCTGTTATCGCAGATTTGCGCACACTGGCGCTGTTAACTGGTTCGTTCACATGAGCTGGTTCCTGTTGTGTATATGATCATGCTGGCGTCGCTTTTGGGTTTTAATTTTTATATTTTGTTTAATTTCCTTTGTTTTCCGTGTCTTCAGGCTTGCCGAAATATTCGCCAATGGATTTCTTCACCGGCACCATGTTTTCCCTTGCCCCGTGGACTATGTCTTTCGATTTCCCCAGCGTTGGCGCTATCTTGTGTCGGTATTGTATGTATGTGTGTGTTGCTACCTGTGTTTTATTATATTTATTCATTTTATTTCACCCCCAGGTTTTTTATATACACAGTGTTTGTTGCACCCCATGCATCTTGTAGCTGTTATCTCGCCCGTTTGTGTTTTTTTCTGTGCCCCTCTCGATTTTTTCTTAGTTTTTTAAAAGTGTTTTTTTTTTTTTGTGTATGTGTGTGTATCAGTGTTTTATTTAAGTATTCAATTTTTTTGCCATCGGACTTACTTCGTCTCTGCAAATACGCGCATGTTTCCCTTGTGGGTGCGCACTTTGTAGCGCGCACCCTGGTGTAGGACAATCCTGGCGGTCCGGTGTTGGATTTCGGGTCTGGCGGTGATCGCGTTGGCCAGGGTGGGCGGCCAGTCCGCCGGTGCTATCTGTTGCCACCGACGCTCGTCGCCCGGTCCGGCCCACGAAGTTTGGCGCTGCATGGCCGGCCGTGGCCTCGACGCCCCCATTGGGCAGGAAACCTGGCGTTGCAGTGGTGGCCTTGGCGTTGGTGTTGCTGGCGGCTGGTGCAGCGGTGACTCGCGTTGTTGTTGGTGTTGCTGCAGCTGGTGTAGCTTCTCCAGGGCCTCCGCCATTTTTGCCCGTTGCGATTCGGCATCCGACGCATCGTCGTCTCGCGGTGGTGTTGCTGCCAGCTCGGTCACTACCACGCTCGTTTTGCCGGCATCTGGCGGCTCTTCCCACGTGGCTTTGACGGTGGCCTCGTGTCGCCACCGGTCGCCGCAATACCTGCGCCGATAGGCCACGGGCTGCAGGGCCCACCTGGGGCCTTGCTGACCCTGCTCCTTAGATCCGGGCGCGGCGTTAGCCTCGGCCTCGGAATCCGAGGAGATGATAATTACCTCCTGCACGCGTGGGTCTCGTTGTACGGGTTGCCGTGGCTGCCTCGGGCCATCCGCCGGTGCCCTTGCCGATGGTGGTTTTGGGGGCGTGAGCAGCTTCGGGGATGGAAATCCCTGGGTGGTGGATTCCACCTGGACGTCGTCCTCGTCCGTACTCCAACCAAAATTACTCATGCGGAACGGCGTGGGTGGCCGTGCCGGTTGCCATGCTGGTGGTGGTGGCTGCTGGTGGTGCGCAGGGGGGAGTAACGCCGTGGCCCGTATACCAACGGGCTCGCCTCACTTGGCGAAACCACCGGCGATCTTGGTGGCGTTGACCGCGGTGTGGTGGTGGACTCGGTGGTGGTGCTGTCCGGTGTGCTGGCCCGCCTTTGTCTGCGGCCCCGTCTGCCTTGTCCCGGCCTTGGGTGAAAAGGCAGCCGCACCGGCTGTCGAAGATTGCGGAGTGGGCGCATGTTGTCTGGTCGGCGGTTGTTAGTCGAATAGACTGAGTGACTGTGCTGTGTTTCTGATAAAGTCCGCGTGGTCTGTTGGCAAGACTGTGAGGAGATGAGCTTACGCCGTTAGTGCGTAAAGAGTGCATTCGAGGTGCAATATGCAGCACTCATTTGCACTGACGGCGAACAATACGCAGCGTCGGTAATTCACCGCTGTTGCTGGGCGAGCGTCAGCCGATTTCGCCGTTATTTGGCAGCTGGCGTCGGCGCCAAATTTAAGCCTAGCAACAACATTGCTGGTATGCACCGCTAGGCGAGAGTTTGGAGAGTTGACCGCTGCCGCGGCCCCGATGCAGCCACCAAGCGGGACCGGCCGACAGCGGCAATAAAAGGCGAGATCTGCGTGGGAGCTGGACAGTCAAGTGAAACAGAGTCAAGTGAGACAGTCCAGTGAAACAAAGTCAGCGAAGTGAACGAGCAAGTGCGGGAAATTAAGTACAAGAGTGAAGTACAGTGCGAACAAAGTGTCATCGAGGGAAGATATCAGTACGAATAACGGCGCGGCCAAATATTGGGCCGATCTACAGGAGCAGCAATCAAGGCCAGACATTTGGTCAATCTTCGAGGGACAAGCGAAACCACTTGCCCCGAACCAGCCGTGAGAAACTTGGAAGCGAGTCTTCTGCCACGCGGCGTAGCGAGATTCTGCTAATCAGTGCAAAGGCGTCGCCCACGGACCAAAGTGCAAACGTGAGTAGTGCCATTGAGGTTTTGTGGAAATCCAGAGAAGAGGCCAACGGACAAGCCTGGTTTAAACTGGGGTATCCTTGGTATCCTTCCTCAGGAGTACATAGGGCAAATCCGACGAGAACCAGCGGCCAAACCCGGTATAAACTGGGGTACCCTTGGTAAATCTCAAGGATCACGACAGGGCATTTTAGAGAGCATCAACGGCTAAACCTGGTATAAACTGGGGTATCCTTGGTGTCTCTACCTAAAATACAGGCAAGACATCCCGAAAGACACCGACGGCTAAACCTGGTATAAACTGGGGTAAGCTCGGCGAGTCCTAGGGACTAGATAACACACTGTGGTATAATGATACTCGAATTGAGTTTAGGGTTAGGAGCGACTGTACTTTTCGCTCCAGATACATTTATTCTTCTGATTATTACAATTTGGTATTAAGTATAGTTAAGCCGGTTGCGCGGTCCTCAGTGGCAGCGCTGCCTTTTGTATATCATATCATATAAAACGAATATATGTAACTTATATGTAAGCGGCGAAGACGTCGCTGTAGGGACAGAGCGTGCTGTGCACATATGCAAGCGGTCATTGCACGGATGGTGCTGACGCGGCTTGTTTGTAGTCGAGGCACTGGTGACCGATCATATTTCGGTGCACTTGAATATGTCGTATGTTTGGGCAACAAAGACTAAGTGTCATTGTATTATAATATTTATGTTTATTAGTATATATGAAGTATATACTGGACATAGTGCTGAGCACAGTGAGTTCTCGATATGTGCATACTACATCTCCCTCCTTTTGAAAAATAACGTAATTTTATAAAGTTATTTTTAACTTTTTTTTTTTTGAAAACTTAGATTTTTAATATATTTTTATGTACTTCTTATTATTTTATTTTTTTCTTTTTATTCTTAACTTTTAAGAAGGTACGCGTAATCCCTGTATGGCCTCCTTCTATAGGATCATCATGGTGTTTCGACAGTATTGCTTTAATTTGACTTTCGTCATTTTTCTCTATTTGTGTCACTTTTGTTAGTAGCGCTACTTTTTATGTATTTAGATATTTATTGCCCATATTATTAAATTCATTTAGTGATACAAATTCGAAGATTTGTTCACTTGGTGACAATTGTAAATTAACAATTTTATGTAATCCGGCTTCTGCATTAAGCCTTTGAAAGAATTGGCCTAAGTCGAATTTTTCATTGGAGTACAAATCATTAACTGAAAATTGTGAAATAATTCTTTTTCCTTGCTTAAATAAACAATTGGATTCTCCGAATTTTAGTTTCACAAATTTCTTTACGTCATTATTGCTAATGACTTCATAGACATTGGGCTCTTTCTGTTCTTTTTGCAATTTTATTTTATCATCTGCGCAGATGTTTTTCTGTCGTTTTGATGATCTCGTTTGGACCATTATTATTTTTCTATTCACTTCTATTAGTGAGTCTATGTTAATTCTAGATAATGCGTCTGCTACGTGATTATCTTTCCCCTTGAGGTATTCTACCGTAAATTGGTATTCTTCTAAATCTAGTCTCATTCTTGTTAGTTTTGAAGTTTGATCTTTCATCGAAAATAAAAATGTTAGCGGTCTATGATCCGTTTTAACTAAGAAATGCCTTCCATAAATATAAGGTCTGAAATGTTTTATTGCCCAGTGAATTGCATCTAATTCCTGCTCTGTAGTTGATTTATTGCTTTCTCCCTGTGTGAAAGCTCGTGATGCGTATGCAATTGGTAATTGTATACCGTTGTACTGTCGGGATAGTACATCGTATTTCTTATCCGGAAGGATGCCGTGGTCTGTGCATTTATGGCCTAGGAATGTAACCTCATGCATGAAGAAAGAGCATTTCTCGGGGTTTAGTTTTAAGTTGTGTTTTCTACACAGGTCAAAAATATTTGACAAATTTTTAAACATGTGCTGTTCAGAACAGCCAATGACTACCAAGTCATCCATGTAGAGAAATGCTTGTGATGGTTCAAGACCCGAAAATGCAAGTGTCATCATTCGCATAAATGAATTTGGGGCTACTTTTAAACCGTAGGGTAATCGCGTAAAGCGATACGAACCGGAGTTCGTGGAAAATTGTGTTATGTTTCTAGATTTTTCATCTAGTTCTATTTGGTGGAAACCAGACATAAGATCGAGACACGAAAATATTTTGCTCGTCCTAATTGGTCTAGTATTTTCTCGATTCTTGGCAGTGGGTATTTGTCTGCTAAGAGTTTTTTATTTATTTGGCGATAATCAACTACTAAACGCCATTTTTACTCCCTGTACCCATAAAATGGGTAAAAAAGTAATGTATGTAACAGGCAGAAGGAGACATCTCCGACCCTATAAAGTATATATATTCTTGATCAGTATCAAAAGAGATTTCGATTTGGCCATGTCCGTCTGTCCGTCCGTATGGATCGCAAGGATCTCAGCAACAAGAAGAGCTAGAGACACCAAATTTGGAATGTAGGTTCGTGTATAGCGGGAGCAGGTCAAGTTTATTTTAGATTTGAGATATCTCCCCCCGTTCCCCCGCTATTCGATAAAAACCGTTTTACAGTAACAATTGTTAAGATATAGATTTGGGATTTGGTCACTTTAGTCACTCTTAATCTACTGTCCGAATTTCAAGTCGATCGGATAACAAACACGGAAGTTATTCGACAAACAAGATTCAGTGCTGGAGCGCGGGGGGAAGAAGAAGCACAGCCACCACTTAAAATGCCTCGCTTGCGCTGCGCTCGATCTGTCGCTCGTGTGTGTGCGTCTTTTGTGTATGTGTGTGTGTATGTGTAAGTGTACATAGGTGTGATCGGAAATTTTTGACCTGGGTACAGGGAGTTTTGTAGTCGGGTATACTCGACTAAAGCATTCTTACTTGTTTCTCCTTAGAGTTTGGAAGAGATTTCTTGGGTACCAAGAGAAGTGGGCTGTTATATTCAGAAATAGATGGTTCAACTATACCATCTTTTATTAGTTTTTCGACCTGTCTGTTTATTTCTGGCTTTTCTGTTTCTGCATTTCTATAGTTTTTTATGTATACTGGGGTTTTGTCAGCTAACCTTAATTTTTGCTTGTAGAAGTTATTACTTGAAATTGCTTCTGTTTCTAAACCAAATATGTCACTGTATTTGGTACATAAATCAGTAATCTTGTTTTTAAATTGTTCAGGGAACTTTAGTTGTCTCAGGACTTCATTACTTCTATTGTTTTTACTAAATGATTTAATTTCGTAATTTTCTATTGTTTCGAATTTAATGTTTGTGTTTTTGATATTTTTAGTTTCGCTTGTTGTGTTCAAAATACGAACTATTGCACTATTACTTGTTACGTTGCTGTTAGCTATTAATACCCCAGGATGAATTTCCTGATTTGGTATTAATACAGAATCTTCATTTGTCTGAAGTGTGATTTTTCTCATTACTTCTGACCTTGCTGGTAATAATATTGAATTGTCAATATCAATGTGTAATAGTGGTACATGTATTTGGTATTTAAGTGATTTCGGTTTCATGATGAATTCATCATGTTGATAATCTATTATACAATTAAATTTTCTAATAAAATATAGTCCAAGAATTCCGTCGCATGGTATGGGAAATTCATTGTAGACTATTTGGAAATCGTGACTGATTACGAAATAATCGAAAAGTAGATTAATTGTGGATTGCCCAATTGACTGTATTGTTCCCTATCCAATTCCTGTTATATTTGTTTTGCAATTTTCATTAATATTTGAGTTTACGTTATTATTCTTTAAGATTGAGACATTTGCTCCTGTATCTACTAGTAATGTTAATGGAATATTATTGTTTCCATTATGTACTTTAATGAGACTACTGAGACTTAGATTTATGCTCAGTATTTTTACTGCTGGTCGCTCAAGGGGGTTTGCTGGTTTTCCGAGTTGCCTTGTGTAACTCGTACTTGATTCTGTGATCTGTTTCCTCTGTTGGAGCCGCCTCTGTATGCGCCTCCTCGACGATTGCCTCTTTTATTGTTATAATAGTTACCATTGTTATGGTACCTATTGTCTCTATTGTAGGCCCGGCCTCTATTATTACCTCTACCGCGGTTTCCGCCACTTTGAGAGTAATTCTGGTAGTACAGTACAGTATTAGATTGTCCAGTTGCTTCGGTGCAGCTGTTGACAAATTTTGATATGGCGTCATTCATGCTGTTGAATGTGCCAGCCTGCATGATAAGCTTTACCTTATCGATAGCGCAGTTTTTGGTCATTGCCTTTACTGCTTGCGTTGTACTGTACTTATTGGCCAATTCTGGCGTTAAGCCATCATGAATAAATGCACCTTCTAAAGCCTTTGTTAACTGCTCAACTTCTTGTGTGTATTGGTTGGCAGTTTTATTCTTTTGTTGCAAGTTAAGTAATTTGGCTGACAATACTTCGACTGATTCGCCTTTTACTGTGCTTGATAATTTTGCAGCGATTTCCGCGATAGTTGCTTATCAAGTTCCTCGCATGGCCTTTTAATTTTGTCTTAATAAGACTGACAGCTGTTGCTTCATGATTTTCTTTTAGTAAGTCTATAAGATTCAAAGCATCTTTGAACCTTTGTAAGTTTTCTGCCTTTCCATCGAACTCTGGTAAGAGCGATGAGGCTAATTTGAGAAAACTTATAGCTGTTTGAGACATTTTGTTGTCAGTTGTTGGGGTATTTACTTCAGTTTCCATTGATTTAATGTCATCTGAGAAGGAAAGTGATTTCTCGTCGAATGACGCTGAAGTGTGAAGTGCATTTGGAAGGAATATTGTTATTTTATGCCTATCCGAAATTCGCTTAATGTTTTCTCTTAAGGTGTTTAATAGGTCAATTGCCTGTGTTTAATGCAAATCTTTTAATTTTGTTGCATTGTCACATATAAGTTGACGGATGGTATTGTAGGAATTAATAAGAACTTTAACATGTTTTGACTTTGTATCGTTTGATATCGGTGCACTTTTGTTAAGGAACTTGAAAGATTTATCAAACTCGGCACGTTGTTCTCTAAGAATGGTAACGATTTGTATCCATTCCATTTATTGACATTCTTAATTTATTTGAGCAAATGCACAACGTCCCCAACGTTGTTTTTTAAAATACAACGAAATCTAACGTTCTGCCTAATATTGTGTGTTCTTTAATTACTGATCTCACTTGTATACCAGGAATGGTACTATTCCTTCTTGCGTTTTTGAGCAATATATCAGAGGTGAGTGATCAAGATTATAAGTATTTATATATGTGTTCATAAGTTCGTATATGAATATTGGTGTTATGGTTACTAACTGCTGAACCCTTTCTCTAAAATTTGGGTCTCGTAAATAAACTTCTGTTATCGCTTTGTTCGTGGCCATTGTGATTATTTAGAAAAGGTCAAAAAGAAATTATCGTTGTTTTATATTTTATCCAAGTCGTTTGCACGACTCATATATTTTTTCTTTATGCATCTATTGTGCACCTTGTACAATTTAAAAAGAGGCTAATACACATTAGCACTGCAATAATTATAAGAAGAACTGTAATTACTTTTAGGTCTGGTGTTTCTACCTCGACCTTATTAATGACGTTAGCGGTGGAATCCACCGTTTTTGTGTCTATAAGGCCCATAGTGGCCCAGGGGAATTTGCTGTACACGGTATATAAAGTATTGAAAATATACTGTTTTATTATACATTTATAGTATATTTCTGAATATGTATACATACATATATATATATATATATATATTCTTTTTTTTTTTTGTTGTTGTTGACGCTTATAGCGCCGAAGTACATAGAATGGTCATACGCCCATTGGCGGAGAGAAATTTAAAATTAATTCACACAAGGTTAATGTACATGTTTTCCTACCTATTATTTGTATGGCTTTACGGGCCACACGCTAATCGGGCAACTTTTGTGTCGCTCAATTTTACAATGGTTTTTTAAATAATAATGTATGCATCGCAGTGCAATCAAAAAAATTATGCACGCAGTGCAATGAAAAAAAAATAATGCGTACTAAGTCCTTGTCCTTGGTCTGACTTGATGCGTCAAACGGGGCCGGTGCTGGCTGCACAGGCTGCTTCGTCTAATGTTGGGGCACCGGTGATGGCTGCACAGGTGTACTCACAATGAGGTGAGTTTAGCGGTCGCTCGCAGTCCTTGGGGCAGGTCTTCTGCAGCTTCGGAATCTCCTTTGGATTGGGTGGAGATTGAATTATTCTTTGTTTTGAAATATTTATAATCACAGGGTAGGTGGATTCGTGCGCGGCTGGTTATTGACTTTTTTTGTTGATATTAAATGTCTTATGTTCAACTTTGGCATGTAATTTAACCGAGTTGTTCCAACTTATGACATTTTTGCTGTTTAACAGCTTCAACAGTTCAGCCTTTCTGGCCTTCAGGGGAATGCTGACGAAGATCCCGGATGAGCCATGGACTGTGCAGATTTCGTTGGGCCACTACCACGATCGACGCACGGGAACACCATGCTCTTGGTGTTCATTGATAGGTTCTCGAAATGGACGGAATTAATACCACTACGAAGCGTAACAGCGGCGACACTCCAGAAAGCCTTCAGGGAGAGAATCTTGGCAAGATTCGGGGCGCCTCAGGTACTAATTACGGACAACGGAACACAATTCACCAGCAGAACATTTAAATCATTCCTCGAGGACTTAGGTGTGAAACACCAGTTCACAGCGCCGTATACGCCACAAGAGAACCCGACAGAGCGAGCAAACCGAACCGTAAAAACGATAATAGCACAATTCGCAGGTACAAATCAACGCCGGTGGGACGAAGCACTGCCAGAAATAACACTGGCAGTAAACACAAGCGTCTCGGCGTCCACCGGATATAGTCCTGCATTTATCGTTCTGGGACGCGAGCCCCGACTACCTATTTATAAAAATAAGTACATATTTATATGACAATGGGACGGACCATTGTTCAAAATATGCCAAAAGTTTTAATATTCTTATGTATGTACGTATGTATGTTCATTTACAAAAGTATGTACTTACATATGAACAAAAACCTCTAATGCAACAAGTATGTTCATGTATACATATATGTACGCACATATTGTGCGTGTTTGTATCGTACACACAAGTGCTGTGAATATGCAGTTTGTACTTAAATATGTAATTCAAAGATAAAGCATCTGTTTTCGTAAGTATTTACTTATGTACATAATGTAAATACATTCATGTTATATACTTTACCATGTACATATTTATACATGTGTGTATGTACATATGCACACGTTTATGCATATTTATTCCCATAAATTGCCAGAAAAATTAAGATTTACGTATGTACATATCAGTGCACACGCGTGTGCACATTCATTCACATATGTATGTATGTATGTATGTATATGTTCGTAAATTACATTCAGCTTGTATAAAAAAACAAGTAAGAATGCTCTATTCGAGAATACCCTACTACGAAACTCCCCGGTCTACAACTTCCAAACACATCTATGTAAATCCACTTATACATACACAAAGACGCACGACCACGAGCAACAGCGCAAGCGAGGCATTTTAAGTTGTGTCTGTGCTGCTTCTTCCCCCCGCTCTACAGCACTGAATCTTCCTTCGTGAATAACTTCCGTGCTTAAAGTCCGATTGACTTGAAATTAGTAATAATTAAAATAAATCCAAAATCAATATCTTTTAAATTTTTGCTGTAAAACGGTTTTAATCGTATAGCGGGGGAGTGGGAGGGAATATGTCGGAGCCAATATAAACTTGACCTGCGCCTGCTATACACGAGCCTACATTCCAAATTTGGTGTATCTAGCTCTTATGGTTGCTGAGATCAACGCGTTCATACATACGGACAGACAGACGGACATGGTCAAATCAAATTTTCATTTGATACTTATCAAGAGTATATGTACATATGTACATATGTATTTATATACTTATAGAGTCGGAGATGTCTCCTTCTGCCTGTTACATGCATTTGCATGTAATGGGTAGAGGTAGTAAAAACTAAGGCGCTGTGACGTCACAGCTTACTAAATTGTGCGCGCGCTTTGCAAAATGTATGCAGCAAGAATGCACATTGTTCGTATGTACATACATATGTACATATGTATGTGTCTTAACGCTCATGGCATGCGTATGAAAATACATACAATAAAGAGAGGTAAGTATACATATGTATATCCTTATATTCTATATTTCTATGACGTAAGAAAACTCGACATCCCATATCTAAATGTAAACAAGCCATATTAGTCAATTTTTCAAAATAACATCGTTGTGACGTCACAGCTTACTAAGCGAGTGAGTTGCTAAATACATATATACATACATATGTCTATGATAAAGCGCGCGCAAAATGTAAATGTTAATGTGTTTGACAATGTGTCCAGCGATCAAAAACCTGGCGAAATCTAGCGGAGATTTCACTAAATGATGATCATTTACCAGCACTGGGCTCTGTTAATAACAGAATCTAATCGGCACACGCAACCCTGCTCTGTTAGTTTACAACAGCGGGTCGGCAATCGCTTGTATGGGACGTGCTTTAATTATTATTTTTTTAGTTAATTGTGCAATAAAGTTAAGCTCCCCCACCTGAAATCGGTTCTGGGCTTTTTTCCGCGTTTTTTGAGCCTACGGCCAATATTCTCCGTGCCCTCTTTCTATACGGGACCTAAAACATAGAATTACCCAACAAAGAACACCCCACAAACAACCAAGTAAGAAAAACGTTATTTTCTGCTAAAAAAAAAAAAAACAAAAGAGGGTGAATAATTATTAATTAAAATCAATAATTAATATACATACAAAACAAAAAAAATTTTTTTTTTAATTTTGTAAATCACCAAAATAAAATTACCCAACGACAAGAGATGCGCTGCAGTGAAATTGCGGGAGTGAATGCGATAGAAGACAAAGAGAACGCACCCGCCAAAGCTAAAACAGCGCAACAGGAGTATACAGTGGGCTAAATCAGCAAAAACCCGAAACAAAACAAAAATTAAACACACAACAATAACATCCCACAAATAATGCACATCGGAATATAGCCACCGTCAAATAAGGGCCGAGTGTGAAAATACATCAGATAATCCCACACATGGTCAAATAACACGCGTACGGAAATTGTAAAATTTGTCACAAAATAATCAAACGTGCCCCACAGTTCACACCTGCATGTCATAAAAGCAGTAACGGTAACCGCCAACAGTGATCAAAGGCGCGACAAAAGGGATCGTCAATTACAGCAGGCACCAAGTCAACACGATAAATAATAAAATAATAAACAATAGAAAACATTTTACGTATCCAAGCGCATTGGTGGTTGTAACTTATAATAGTCCTAATAATACTAAAACTAATCTTACTAATACTAACATCATACCACCAATAGCGTAAGAATACGTAATAATAATAATAACAATAATAATAATAAAAATAACTAAAACAAACAAGCAACGAAACAACGACAGAGAAACAAGAAGGGCTAGCGCTTTTCTCCCGAAGAAAGAGGGGAGTGTGAGGAGCAGTATTGGCTCCCCACAACAATGTCAACAAACACGAGCAAAACCCCTTTTAGATGCGCCACTGGGTCGCGGCGAATTCACGCTCACAGCCGCTCTTGCGTTCGCGCTCGCTCTAACACACGTAGCCAGCAAATGCTACGTGTCACACAGAGAACGGCCGCCAGGATAAGCGCCGTTAGTGCTGATCGCGCGCCGTTGGAGATGAGCTTACGCCGTTAGTGCGTAAAGAGTGCATTCGAGGTGCAATATGCAGCACTCATTTGCACTGACGGCGAAAAATACGCAGCGTCGGTAATTCACCGCTGTTGCTAGGCGAGCGTCAGCCGATTTCGCCGTTATTTGGCAGCTGGCGTCGGCGCCAAATTTAAGCCTAGCAACAACATTGCTGGTATGCACCGCTAGGCGAGAGTTTGGAGAGTTGACCGCTGCCGCGGCCCCGATGCAGCCACCAAGCGGGACCGGCCGACAGCGGTAATAAAGGGCGAAATCAGCGTGGGAGCTGGACAGTCAAGTGAAACAGAGTCAAGTGAGACAGTCCAGTGAAACAAAGTCAGCGAAGTGAACGAGCAAGTGCGGGAAATTAAGTACAAGAGTGAAGTACAGTGCGAACAAAGTGTCATCGAGGGAAGATATCAGTACGAGTAACGGCGCGGCCAAATATTGGGCCGATCTACAGGAGCAGCAATCAAGGCCAGACATTTGGTCAATCTTCGAGGGACAAGCGAAACCACTTGCCCCGAACCAGCCCTGAGAAACTTTGAAGCGAGTCTTCTGCCACGCGGCGTAGCGAGGTTCTGCTAATCAGTGCAAAGGCGTCGCCCACGGACAAAAGTGCAAACGTGAGTAGTGCCAGTGAGATTTGTGGAAATCCAGAGAAGAGGCCAACGGACAAACCTGGTTTAAACTGGGGTATCCTTGGTATCCTTCCTCAGGAGTACATAGGGCAAATCCGACGAGAACCAGCGGCCAAACCTAGTATAAACTGGGGTACCCTTGGTAAATCTCAAGGATCACGACAGGGCATTTTAGAGAGCATCAACGGCTAAACCTGGTATAAACTGGGGTATCCTTGGTGTCTCTACCTAAAATACAGGCAAGACTTCCCGAAAGACACCGACGGCTAAACCTGGTATAAACTGGGGTAACCTCGGCGAGTCCTAGGGACTAGATAACATAGTGCAGCCACGCTAAAAGAGTCCGGGGACAAACCTAGGCCAAACTAGGAGTCCTTGAGATTCGGCGGAACCAAACGGGCGGCGACAAACGAGTACCGGTGGACCTAAACTGGAGTATCCCCGGTACGTACGAACAGGGCATAGAGAACAGGAGAACAGCCACGGCCGAAACCCGGTCCAAACTGGGGTGCCAAGGCAAGCAGGAGACATAGGAGAATACAGATACACGCCCTGCACCATGAGGAAGCATGAACATGCCCAGGACCGAGCTGCTGAACAGGACTACAGCACCAAACAGGACTCATACAGAAGAGTACCCAAGAGTAGCCAAACAAGTGCGAGAGTGGAGCTTCCGTTTTGACGGCACGACAAAGCCATTAGAATTCCTGGAGCTGGTGGAATGGTCAGCAGAGACATACGGGTTAGACATTGACTTTGTCCCCAGAGCTATGCTAGAACTACATAAGGGCATGGCTTTGAAGTGGTATGTGGCAAACAATGAGCACTGGACCACTTGGAAGGCATTCGTTGCGAGCTTCAACGACTATTTTCTGCCAAGGGACTACTTCCCTAGGCTACAGGAAGAGGTCAGCAGGAGGCGGCAAGGACTCGGGGAAATGTTCAAGGTGTACATGGTGGAGATGCAAACTTTAATGAGACCACTACGCCGTACATCTCAGCAACAACTCAGGTAGATTTACGAGAACAGTCTACCCGATCTACGAGCATACGCTAGGTCAAACCACTTCGCTACCCTGCCAGAACTGATGCAACTGGCCGACGAGTTCGAGGAACTGGAAAGAGACAGAGAGAAGCTCTACCAGCAGCAACGGCCAAACAGAACACGAATGATGGCAATAGAGGACTCTAGGACTCCAGAATACACGGAGCAGTGCAGACAATGCACCACCAACGAACAAAAACACCCTCAACCAGCACCGAGGACACAGCAGGGCATTTCGGCGATCGTATCCAGAACCCAGCACGAGCATGCCGCCGGTGTGGTCAAGAGGGGCATTGGGCAACCCAATGCCGCAACCGCCGCCTGATATTCTGCTGGCAATGTGGTCGAATTGGGAGAACAATCGACTGCTGCTCTTCGGGAAACGGCCAACGGCGTCCGCCAATGAGGGGCGAACGGATGCCGATCGAAGCCGCCCCTCGACACTAACCGGCAGTCTACAAGACGAGGGCGCACACCTGTCAGCAACTGTCCAAATCGGTGCTGGACAGTACAAGGCCACGATCGACACAGGAGCGACCAGCAGCTTTATCAGCGAAAGGCTGGCAACAGCATTGGATGGCGTTGGGCAAAGGAGTGCAATCCGCAGGCAGGTACGGCTGGCAGACCGCCGAAACAGTATGGTGACGGAACAGCTGGACACAGAACTGTCAATGGCCATGAGCAAAATCACTCTGGCGCTATTTATTCTGCCAGGAGTGATTGACCACTTGGTACTAGGATGGGATTTTCTCACGCGCATGGGCATTAAACTCGAGTGTGCCGGCTTGCGCGTAGAAATTCCAGCACGGCAGAGGAATGGCGGATGGTTGGAAGAGCGACTGTCGGTGGCAGTGGCCACGACCGAGGAAGCAGGAGTAAATCAAGCAGGAGCACGAGAACAAGCACGGGCGGAGGTAAAACAAGCAAGAGCAGAGACAACGCGAGCAACGGAAGAGATACTAGCAAGCAACACGGAACCCACAACACACATGGCCGAGAAACCGGCAATACATCCAGATGCAGAGGTAAACACCTTCCTGCAGTGGGAGTTGGCCGCATTTGAGACCATGTCAGGCACGTCACCCATCACCGAGCACCGGATAGTGATGAGCGATAACCGACCAATAAAACAGAGATATTTCCCGAAAAACCCGAAAATGCAGGAGTAAATTAACAACCAGGTGGATGCACTTTTAGAAAAGGGCTGTATAGAAGCGTCAAATAGCCCACATAGCGCTCCGATCGTCATGGTCCGTAAGAAAACGGGCAAATGGAGACTATGTGTGGACTTCCGGCAGCTGAACAGTCGTTCGATAAGAGATGCATACCCGCTGCCAAGGGTACATCACATACTAGATCAGCTGAGAGAAGCTCACTACATAACCAGCTTAGATCTTAAGGATGGGTACTGGCAAATACCGATGCAAAAAGATAGCCGGCCACTGACAGCGTTCACAGTGCCAGGAAAAGGACTGTTTCAGTGGAAAGTAATGCCATTTGGACTCCATTCGGCGCCAGCAACGTTTCAACGGGCCCTGGATCGGGTAATCGGGCCAGAAATGATGCCACACGCTTTCGCCTACCTGGGCGACATCATCGTTATTGGAAAAACAAAAGAGCAACACATGGCCAATCTACGAGAGGTATTTCGGCGACTAAAGGCAGCGAACCTAAGGATCAACGTGGACAAGTGCGATTTTTTCAAACAAGAACTGAAATACTTGGGACATCACGTAACTGAACAAGGCATCCGAACGGACCCGGAAAAAGTGTCAGCGATAGCGGAATTAAAACCACCAACAAATGTCAAAGAACTACGACAGTTCCTGGGCGTAGCATCATGGTATCAACGTTTCGTGCCAGATTTTGCAACCACGGTACACCCCTTAAACGAACTTTAAAAAAAGGCGTCAAATGGTCGTGGAATGAGGAACGACAACAGGCATTCGAGTCAGTCAAAGCCAAATTGACGGAGGCTCCAGTACTGGCATGCCCAGATTTCACCAAACCATTCAGCCTCCTGACAGACGCAAGCAATTATGGACTGGGGGCAATACTGACGCAAACTTCAGAGGACGGAGAGCGGGTAATATCATATGCAAGCAGGACCTTAAATGGTGCGGAGAAGAACTACTCGGCCACCGAAAAAAAGTGCTTAGCGATCGTATGGGCAATACGCAAATTACGACAATACCATGAAGGGTACCACTTCACTGTTGTGACTGATCACATGGCACTGAAGTGGCTCAACTCGATAGAAAGTCCATCCGGACGGATTGCCAGGTGGGCCCTCGAACTCCAGCAATACGATTTCGAAGTGTCGTACCGGAAGGGAAAATTAAACGTGGTGGCCGACGCCCTCTCCCGACAACCCCTGGCCAGCGTTGTCTGCAGAAGGGTAACAGACAAAGAGGCATATGCCAAGTGCAAATGGATAGAACAGATGCTGGAGAAAATAGAGAAAAATCCCAGCAAATATCCAGACTACATGACGGAGTCAGACGCACTGTACCGCCATATCCCGCACAGAGCAGGACACGAGGATGTAGTGTCATGGAAACTCTGCGTACCCAGCAACCAACGAGAACGTGTGCTCCAGGAAAACCACGATACGCCATCAGCAGGACACACTGGTAGCCGGAAAACAATATCCAGAGTCGCCGCACGGTATTACTTGTCCTGGCGGTCGCTCTCTGTGTGACACGTAGCATTGCTGGCTACGTGTGTTAGAGCGAGCGCGAACGCAAGAGCGGCTGTGAGCGTGAATTCGCCGCGACCCAGTGGCGCATCAAAAGGGGTTTTGCTCGTGTTTGTTGACATTGTTGTGGGGAGCCAATACGGCTCCTCACACTCCCCTCTTTCTTCGGGAGAAAAGCGCTAGCCCTTCTTGTTTCTCTGTCGCTGTTTCGTTGCTTGTTTGTTTTAGTTATTTTTATTATTATTATTGTTATTATTATTATTACGTATTCTTACGCTATTGGTGGTATGATGTTAGTATTAGTAAGATTAGTTTTAGTATTATTAGGACTATTATAAGTTACAACCACCAATGCGCTTGGATACGTAATTGTTTTATATTGTTTATTATTTTATTATTTATCGTGTTGACTTGGTGCCTGCTGTAATTGACGATCCCTTTTGTCACGCCTTTGATCACTGTTGGTGGTTACCGTTACTGCTTTTATGACATGCAGGTGTGCACTGTGGGGCACGTTTGATTATTTTGTGACAAATTTTAAAATTTCCGTACGCGTGTTATTTGACCATGTGTGGGATTATCTGATGTATTTTCACACTCGGCCCTTATTTGACGGTATCTATATTCCGATGTGCATTATTTGTGGGATGTTATTGTTGTGTGTTTAATTTTTGTTTTGTTTCGGGTTTTTGCTGATTTAGCCCACTGTATACTCCTGTTGCGCTGTTTTAGCTTTGGCGGGTGCGTTCTCTTTGTATTCTATCGCATTCACTCCCGCATCTTCACTGCAGCGTATCTCTTTACGCACTTCCCCGCTTGCGCGAGGGTTGCTCGAGTCGTTGGGTAATTTTATTTTGGTGATTTACAAAATTAAAAAAAATATTTTTTTTTTGTATGGCCTTGCAGTATTATTATATTATATTATATTATTAATTATAAAATAATGTTTTTCTTACTTGTTTGTTTGTGGGGTGTTCTCTGCTGTATAGTATGGCTTCATATCGCCAATATGTGCCGTTCTCGCCATTTTGTTTTTGTCTCCTCGTAGCTTACAAATGACTGGGGACACGAAGTCGGTGATTTGGAACGGTCCTCCAAATCTTGGTGCCAGTTTCGCTGCGAACCCTGCAGCGGCGTTGGACAAATGGTGCTGTTTAACCCAAACTTGGTCGCCCACTGCTGGTTTCCATGGCCTTCTTCGCAAGTTATAATACCGTGCCTGATCCTGTGCTGCTTTTTCCAGACTTCGGCGTACCACCTCGAAAATTTCTTTTAGTTTCTCTGCGTTCTTTGCTGGTTCACGTGGTGGCTGTCCTGTGCCTATGGTCATCTCGTCGTACAACGCTCGTGGTAGTCGGGGCTCGCGTCCCTGAACGATAAATGCAGGACTATATCCGGTGGACGCCGAAATGCTTGTGTTTACTGCCAGTGTTATTTCTGGCAGTGCTTCGTCCCACCGGCGTTGATTTGTACCTGCGAATTGTGCTATTATCGTTTTTACGGTTCGGTTTGCTCGCTCTGTCGGGTTCTCTTGTGGCGTATACGGCGCTGTGAACTGGTGTTTCACACCTAAGTCCTCGAGGAATGATTTAAATGTTCTGCTGGTGAATTGTGTTCCGTTGTCCGTAATTAGTACCTTAGGCGCCCCGAATCTTGCCAAGATTCTCTCCCTGAAGGCTTTCTGGAGTGTCGCCGTTGTTGCGCTTCGTAGTGGTATTAATTCCGTCCATTTCGAGAACCTATCAATGAACACCAAGAGCATGGTGTTCCCGTGCGTCGATCGTGGTAGTGGCCCAACGAAATCTGCACACACGGTAGTCCATGGCTCATCCGGGATCTTCGTCTGAATTTTCCCTGCTGTTTGCAGTTTGCTCGCAGCGTTGCACGTATGCTCGTACATCCCGGTATAATCCAGGCCAGTAATACCGTGCGGCGACTCTGGATATTGTTTTCCGGCTACCAGTGTGTCCTGCCGATTGCGTGTCGTGGTTTTCCTGGAGCACACGTTCTCGTTGGTTGCTGGGTACGCAGAGTTTCCATGACACAACATCCTTGTGTCCTGCTCTGTGTGGGATATGGCGGTACAGTGCGTCTGACTCCGTCATGTAGTCTGGATATTTGCTGGGATTTTTCTCTATTTTCTCCAGCATCTGTTCTATCCATTTGCACTTGGCATTTGCCTCTTTGTCTGTTACCCGTCTGCAGACAACGCTGGCCAGGGGTTGTCGGGAGAGGGCGTCGGCCACCACGTTTAATTTTCCCTTCCGGTACGACACTTCGAAATCGTATTGCTGGAGTTCGAGGGCCCACCTGGCAATCCGTCCGGATGGACTTTCTATCGAGTTGAGCCACTTCAGTGCCATGTGATCAGTCACAACAGTGAAGTGGTACCCTTCATGGTATTGTCGTAATTTGCGTATTGCCCATACGATCGCTAAGCACTCTTTTTCGGTGGCCGAGTAGTTCTTCTCCGCACCATTTAAGGTCCTGCTTGCATATGATATTACCCGCTCTCCGTCCTCTGAAGTTTGCGTCAGTATTGCCCCCAGTCCATAATTGCTTGCGTCTGTCTGGAGGCTGAATGGTTTGGTGAAATCTGGGCATGCCAGTACTGGAGCCTCCGTCAATTTGGCTTTGACTGACTCGAATGCCTGTTGTCGTTCCTCATTCCACGACCACTTGACGCCTTTTTTTAGAAGTTCGTTTAAGGGGTGTACCGTGGTTGCAAAATCTGGCACGAAACGTCGATACCATGATGCTACGCCCAGGTACTGTCGTAGTTCTTTGACATTTGTTGGTGGTTTTAATTCCGCTATCGCTGCCACTTTTTCCAGGTCCGTTCGGATGCCTTGTTCAGTTACGTGATGTCCCAAGTATTTTAGCTCTTGTTTGAAAAAATCGCACTTGTCCACGTTGATCCTTAGGTTTGCTGCCTTTAGTCGCCGAAATACCTCTCGTAGATTGGCCATGTGTTGCTCTTTTGTTTTTCCAATAACGATGATGTCGTCCAGGTAGGCGAAAGCGTGTGGCATCATTTCTGGCCCGATGACCCGATCCAGGGCCCGTTGAAACGTTGCTGGCGCCGAATGGAGTCCAAATGGCATTACTTTCCACTGAAACAGTCCTTTTCCTGGCACTGTGAACGCTGTCAGTGGCCGGCTATCTTTTTGCATCGGTATTTGCCAGTACCCATCCTTAAGATCTAAGCTGGTTATGTAGTGAGCTTCTCTCAGCTGATCTAGTATGTGATGTACCCTTGGCAGCGGGTATGCATCTTTTATCGAACGACTGTTCAGCTGCCGGAAGTCCACACATAGTCTCCATTTGCCCGTTTTCTTACGGACCATGACGATCGGAGCGCTATGTGAGCTATTTGACGCTTCTATACAGCCCTTTTCTAAAAGTGCATCCACCTGGTTGTTAATTTACTCCTGCATTTTCGGGAAATACCTCTGTTTCATTGGCCGGTCATCGCTCATCACTATCCGGTGCTCGATGATGGGTGACGTGCCTGACATGGTCTCAATTGCGGCCAACTCCCCCTGCAGGAAGGTGTTTACCTCTGCATCTGGATGTATTGCCGGTTTCTCGGCCATGTGTGTTGTGGGTTCCGTGTTGCTTGCTAGTATCTCTTCCGTTGCTCGCGTTGTCTCTGCTCTTGCTTGTTTTACCTCCGCCCGTGCTTGTTCTCGTGCTCCTGCTTGATTTACTCCTGCTTCCTCGGTCGTGGCCACTGCCACCGACAGTCGCTCTTCCAACCATCCGCCATTCCTCTGCCGTGCTGGAATTTCTACGCGCAAGCCGGCACACTCGAGTTTAATGCCCATGCGCGTGAGAAAATCCCATCCTAGTACCAAGTGGTCAATCACTCCTGGCAGAATAAATAGCGCCAGAGTGATTTTGCTCATGGCCATTGACAGTTCTGTGTCCAGCTGTTCCGTCACCATACTGTTTCGGCGGTCTGCCAGCCGTACCTGCCTGCGGATTGCACTCCTTTGCCCACCGCCATCCAATGCTGTTGCCAGTCTTTCGCTGATAAAGCTGCTGGTCGCTCCTGTGTCGATCGTGGCCTTGTACTGTCCAGCACCGATTTGCACAGTTGCTGACAGGTGTGCGCCCTCGTCTTGTAGACCTCCCAACTCGACCACATTGCCAGCAGAATATCAGGCGGCGGTTGCGGCATTCGGTTGCCCAATGCCCCTCTTGACCACACCGGCGGCATGCTCGTGCTGGGTTCTGGATACGATCGCCTGAAATGCCCTACTGTGTCCTCGGTGCTGGTTGAGGGTGTTTCTGTTCGTTGGTGGTGCATTGTCTGCACTGCTCCGTGTATTCTGGAGTCCTAGAGTCCTCGATTGCCATCATTCGTGTTCTGTTTGGCCGTTGCTGCTGGTAGAGCTTCTCTCTGTCTCTTTCCAGTTCCTCGAACTCGTCGGCCAGTTGCATCAGTTCTGGCAGGGTAGCGAAGTGGTTTGACCTAGCCTATGCTCGTAGATCGGGTAGACTGTTCTCATAAATCTGCCTGAGTTGTTGCTGAGATGTACGGCGTAGTTCCACAAAACCTCACTGGCACTACTCACGTTTGCACTTTGGTCCGTGGGCGACGCCTTTGCACTGATTAGCAGAATCTCGCTACGCCGCGTGGCAGAAAACTCGCTTCCAAGTTTCTCAGGGCTGGTTCGGGGCAAGTGTTTTCGCTTGTCCCTCGAAGACTGACCAAATGTCTGGTCTTGATTGCTGCTCCTGTAGATCGGCCCAATGTTTGGCCGCGCCGTTACTCGTACTGGTATCTTCCCTCGATGACACTTTGTTCGCACTGTACTTCACTACTTGTACTTAATTTCCCGCACTTGCTCGTTCACTTCGCTTGACTTTGTTTTCTTGACTGTCTCACTTGACTCTGTTTCACTTGACTGTCCAGCTCCCACGCAGATTTCGCCCTTTATTGCCGCTGCCGGCCGGTCCCGCTTGGTGGCTGCATCGGGGCCGCGGCGGCGGTCAACTCTCCAAACTCTCGCCTATCGGTGCACACCAGCAATGTTGTTGCCAGCTGCCAAATAACGGCGGAATCGGCTGACGCACGCCTAGCAACAGCGGTGAATTACCGACGCTGCGTATTGTTCGCCGTCAGTGCAAATGAGTGCTGCATATTGCACCTCGAATGCACTCTTTCCGCACTAACGGCGTAAGCTCGTCTCCAATGGCGCGCGGTCAGCACTAACGGCGCTTATCCTGGCGGTCGTTCTCTGTGTGACACGTAGCATTTGCTGGCTACGTGTGTTAGAGCGAGCGCGAACGCAAGAGCGGCTGTGAGCGTGAATTCGCCGCGACCCAGTGGCGCATCAAAAAGGGGTTTTGCTCGTGTTTGTTGACATTGTTGTGGGGAGCCAATACGGCTCCTCACACTCCCCTCTTTCTTCGGGAGAAAAGCGCTAGCCCTTCTTGTTTCTCTGTCGTTGTTTCGTTGCTTGTTTGTTTTAGTTATTTTTATTATGATTATTGTTATTATTATTATTACGTATTTTTACGCTATTGGTGGTATGATGTTAGTGTTAGTAAGATTAGTTTTAGTATTATTAGGACTATTATAAGTTACAACCACCAATGCGCTTGGATACGTAATTGTTTTATATTGTTTATTATTTTATTATTTATCGTGTTGACTTGGTACCTGTTGTAATTGACGATCCCTTTTGCCGCGCCTTTGTTCGCGGCAGGCGCGTGATTGCCTTGGTGTGGGTGTGATCGTTTCACAGTTTTGCTCCTCCCGCTGTGGTGGTATGGTGCTCCTCTTGTATTTAACAGTGCCTGTTTACGCCAACGTGTGCTTGTCTTCACTGTTAGCCGTGTTACCTGTTATCCGTGTTCACTGTTATGCGTGCTGCTAACGCAGTCCGGAGTATATTTCTGCTGTTAACAGTGGTCTCGGCCCTGTTATCGCAGATTTGCGCACACTGGCGCTGTTAACTGGTTCGTTCACATGAGCTGGTTCCTGTTGTGTATATGATCATGCTGACGTCGCTTTTGGGTGAGTGTTTTTCATTTGGGTTTTAATTTTTATATTTTGTCAAATTTCCTTTGTTTTCCGTGGCTTGTGGAAATATTCGCCAATGGATTTCTTCACCGGCACCATGTTTTCCCTTGCCCCGTGGACTATGTCTTTCGATTTCCCCAGCGTTGGCGCTATCTTGTTTCGGTATTGTATGTATGTGTGTGTTGCTACCTGTGGTTTATTATATTTATTCATTTTATTTCACCCCCAGGATTTTTATATACACAGTGTTTGTTGCACCCCATGCATCTTGTAGCTGTTACCTCGCCCGTTTGTGTTTTTTTCTGTGCCCTTCTCGTTTTTTTCTTATTTTTTTCAAAGTGTTTTTTTTTTGTGTATGTGTGTGTATCAGTGTTTTATTTAAGTATTTAATTTTTTTTGCCGGCGGACTTACTTCGTCTCTGCAAATACGCGCATGTTTCCCTTGTGGGTGCGCACTTTGTAGCGCGCACCCTGGTGTAGGACAATCCTGGCGGTCCGGTGTTGGATTTCGGGTCTGGCGGTGATCGCGTTGGCCAGGGTGGGCGGCCAGTCCGCCGGTGTTATCTGTTGCCCGGTCCGGCCCACGAAGTTTGGCGCTGCATGGCCGGCCGTGGTCTCGACGCCCCCATTGGGCAGGAAACCTGTCGTTGCAGTGGTGGCCTTGGCGTTGGTGTTGCTGGCGGCTGGTGCGGCGGTGGCTCGCGTTGTTGTTGGTGTTGCTGCAGCTGGTGTAGCTTCTCCAGGGCCTCCGCCATTTTTGCCCGTTGCAGTTCGGCATTCGACGCATCGTCGTCTCGCGGTGGTGTTGCGGCCAGCTCGGTCACTACCACGCTCGTTTTGGCGGCATCTGGCGGCTCTTCCCACGTGGCTTTGACGGTGGCCTCGTGTCGCCACCGGTCGCCGCAATACCTGCGCCGATAGGCCACGGGCTGCAGGGCCCACCTGGGGCCTTGCTGACCCTGCTCCTTAGATGCGGGCGCGGCGTTAGCCTCGGCCTCGGAATCCGTGGGAGATGATAATTACCTCCTGTACGCGTGGGTCTCGTTGTACGGATCGCCGTGGCTGCCTCGGGCCTTCCACCGGTGCCCTTGCCGATGGGGGTTTTGGGGGCGTGAGCAGCTTCGGGGATGGAAATCTCTGGGTGGTGGATTCCACCTGGACGTCGTCCTCGTCCGTACTCCAACCAAAATTACTCATGCGGAATGGCGTGGGTGGCCGTGCCGGTTGCCATGCTGGTGTTGGTGGCGTGCGCAGGGGGGAGTAACGCACTGGCTCGTATACCAACGGGCTCGCCTCCCTTGGCGAAACCACCGGCGATCTTGGTGGCGTTGCTGGTGATGCTGGCGTTGACCGCGGTGTGGTGGTGGACTCGGTGGTGATGCTGTCCGGTATGCTGGCCCGCCTGTGTCTGCGGCCCCGTCTGCCTTGTCCCGGCCTAGGGTGAAAAGGCAGCCGCACCGGCTGTCGAAGATTGCGGAGTGGGCGCATGTTGTCTGGTCGGCGGTTCTTGGTCAAATAGACTGAGTGACTGTGCTGTGTTTCTGATGAAGTCCGCGTGGTCTGTTGGCGTTGCGCCGAAGCAGTTGCGGAGGCCGCGTAACTGTGTATTCCCGTTGTCGTAGTTGTCGAAGTCGGTGATTTGGAACGGTCCTCCAAATCTTGGTGCCAGTTTCGCTGCGAACCCTTCAGCGGCGTTGGACAAATGGTGCTTTTTAACCCAAACTTGGTCGCCCACTGCTGGTTTCCATGGCCTTCTTCGCAAGTTATAATACCGTGCCTGATCCTGTGCTGCTTTTTCCAGACTTCGGCGTACCACCTCGAAAATTTCTTTTAGTTTCTCTGCGTTCTCTGCTGGTTCACGTGGTGGCTGTCCTGTGCCTATGGTCAACGCTCGTAGTTGTCGGGGTTCGCGTCCCTGAACGATAAATGCAGGACTATATGCGGTGGACGCCGAGACGCTTGTGTTTACTGCCAGTGTTATTTCTGGCAGTGCTTCGTCCCACCGGCGTTGATTTGTACCTGCGAATTGTGCTATTATCGTTTTTACGGTGCGGTTTGCTCGCTCTGTCAGGTTCTCTTGTGGCGTATACGGCGCTGTGAACTGGTGTTTCACACCTAAGTCCTCGAGGAATGATTTAAATGTTCTGCTGGTGAATTGTGTTCCGTTGTCCGTAATTAGTACCTTAGGCGCCCCGAATCTTGCCAAGATTCTCTCCCTGAAGGCTTTCTGGAGTGTCGCCGTTGTTGCGCTTCGTAGTGGTATTAATTCCGTCCATTTCGAGAACCTATCAATGAACACCAAGAGCATGGTGTTCCCGTGCGTCGATCGTGGTAGTGGCCCAACGAAATCTGCACACACGGTAGTCCATGGCTCATCCGGGATCTACGTCAGCATTTTCTCTTCTTTTTGCAGTTGGCTGGGCTTATAGCGTGCGATGGTCTCGCAGCGTTGCACGTATGCTCGTACATCCCGGTATAATCCAGGCCAGTAATACCGTCACCGCACGCCGCAATATACATTTAAAGCTTAAAACAATTGACTTTCTTTTATCGCAAGTGCTGCAGATTATAAATTTGTTGGCACGAACTCCTGGTCGACCGAGCTAGACCCGGTGAAGCCAAAAGGTTCGTTAACCGTTACAACACCGGTACTCGTTTGTCGCCGCCCGTTTGGTTCCGCCGAATCTCAAGGACTCCTAGTTTGGCCTAGGTTTGTCCCCGGACTCTTTTAGCGTGGCTTCACTGTGTTATCTAGTCCCTGGGACTCGCCGAGGTTACCCCAGCTTATACCAGGTTTAGCCGTCGCTGTCTTTCGGGATGTCTTGCCTGTATTTTAGGTAGAGACATCAAGGATACCCCAGTTTATACCAGGTTTAGCCGTTGATGCTCTCCTAAATGCCCTGTCGTGATCCTTGAGATTTACCAAGGGTACCCCAATTTATACCGGGTTTGGCCGCTGGTTCTCGTCGGATTTGCCCTATGTACTCCTGAGGAAGGATACCAAGGATACCCCAGTTTAAACCAGGTTTGTCCGTTGGCCTCTTCTCTGGATTTCCACAAAACCTCACTGGCACTACTCACGTTTGCACTTTGGTCCGTGGGCGACACCTTTGCACTGATTAGCAGAATCTCGCTACGCCGCGTGGCAGAAGACTCGCTTCCAAGTTTCTCAGGGCTGGTTCGGGGCAAGTGGTTTCGCTTGTCCCTCGAAGATTGTTTAAATGTCTGGCCTTGATTGCTGCTCCTGTAGATCGGCCTAATATTTGGCCGCGCCGTTACTCGTACTGGTATCTTCCCTCGATGACACTTTGTTCGCACTGTACTTCACTACTTGTACTTAATTTCCCGCACTTGCTCGTTCACTTCGCTTGACTTTGTTTTCTTGACTGTCTCACTTGACTCTGTTTCACTTGACTATCGTTACAAACGAGCCGTAGTGGCTCCCCACAACAATGTCAACAAACACGAGCAAAACCCCTTTTGATGCGCCACTGGGTCGCGGCGAATTCACGCTCACAGCCGCTCTTGCGTTCGCGCTCGCTCTAACACACGTAGCCAGCAAATGCTACGTGTCACATAGAGAGCGACCGCCAGGACAAGCGCCGTTAGTGCTGATCGCGCGCCGTTGGAGATGAGCTTACGCCGTTAGTGCGTAAAGAGTGCATTCGAGGTGCAATATGCAGCACTCATTTGCACTGACGGCGAACAATACGCAGCGTCGGTAATTCACCGCTGTTGCTAGGCGAACGTCAGCCGATTTCGCCGTTATTTGGCAGCTGGCGTCGGCGCCAAATTTAAGCCTAGCAACAACATTGCTGGTATGCACCGCTAGGCGAGAGTTTGGAGAGTTGACCGCCGCCGCGGCCCCGATGCAGCCACCAAGCGGGACCGGCCGACAGCGGCAATAAAAGGCGAAATCTGCGTGGGAGCTGGACAGTCAAGTGAAACAGAGTCAAGTGAGACAGTCCAGTGAAACAAAGTCAGCGAAGTGAACGAGCAAGTGCGGGAAATTAAGTACAAGAGTGAAGTACAGTGCGAACAAAGTGTCATCGAAAGAAGAAACCAGTACGAGTAACGGCGCGGCCAAATATTGGGCCGATCTACAGGAGCAGCAATCAAGGCCATACATTTGGTCAATCTTCGAGGGACAAGCGAAACCACTTGCCCCGAACCAGCCGTGAGAAACTTGGAAGCGAGTCTTCTGCCACGCGGCGTAGCGAGATTCTGCTAATCAGTGCAAAGGCGTCGCCCATGGACCAAAGTGCAAACGTGAGTAGTGCCAGTGAGGTTTTGTGGAAATCCAGAGAAGAGACCAACGGACAAACCTGGTTTAAACTGGGGTATCCTTGGTATCCTTCCTCAGGAGTACATAGGGCAAATCCGACGAGAACCAGTGGCCAAACCCGGTATAAACTGGGGTACCCTTGGTAAATCTCAAGGATCACGACAGGGCATTTTAGAGAGCATCAACGGCTAAACCTGGTATCAACTGGGGTATCCTTGGTGTCTCTACCTAAAATACAGGCAAGACATCCCGAAAGACACTTACGGCTAAGCCTGGTATAAACTGGGGTAACCTCGGCGAGTCCTAGGGACTAGATAACACAGTGCAGCCACGCTAAAAGAGTCCGGGGACAAACCTAGGCCAAACTAGGAGTCCTTGAGATTCGGCGGAACCAAACGGGCGGCGACAAACGAGTACCGGTGGACCTAAACTGGAGTATCCCCTGTACGTACGAACAGGGCATAGAGAACAGGAGAACAGCCACGGCCGAAACCCGGTCCAAACTGGGGTGCCAAGGCAAGCAGGAGACATTTTGGTGATCTGTGAGTGCGGTCGCGTTTTCCTAGTCGCTGCGTTTAGATTGCAAATTCCAGTGTTCTTCTGTGCTGAAATAGCACATAACACATTAGAGTGGGTCTCCAGGAGGCACAGCCACTTACCTGGTGTTGTGCCACTCAGCGTTTGGCGCTGCTCCTGACTTCTGTGCCGGTGTTTGTTTGGTGCTTCCTCCAGAGGGGGGTGTGGAAGCCGCGTTATTTTTGCGCGATTTTCACTTCTCGCTGGTGTGCGTGCAGCAACAAAATATTTATTTTCTTCCAATTCCTCCTGTGCTGTGATTCAAGCTGGCCACGATCAGCTGACCGCACACAGCGTCAGGGTTGGAGAATATTAAGTTAACAGCGAGCTTACAGAGATAAGTGGGCGTAAGCCAGTTAGTATTGCATACTTCTAGGCACAATATTTAAAACTATTTGTTTTAAATATCTAGAGGCGCGAA